>JAWMAG010000374.1:0-45157 GCA_037013455.1 Ceratitis rosa
ACTATCCATATGCAATGCACTGAGTTATATCAGTTTTTAATAAAACTATCTATATGCAATGCACTGAGTTATATCAGTTTTTAATAAAACTATCCATATGCAATGCACTGAGTTATATCAGTTTTTAATAAAACTATCTATATGCAATGCACTGAGTTATATCAGTTTTTAATAAAACTATCCATATGCAATGCACTGAGTTATATCAGTTTTTAATAAAACTATCTATATGCAATGCACTGAGTTATATCAGTTTTTAATAAAACTATCCATATGCAATGCACTGAGTTATATCAGTTTTTAATAAAACTATCCATATGCAATGCACTGAGTTATATCAGTTTTTAATAAAACTATCCATATGCAATGCACTGAGTTATATCAGTTTTTAATAAAACTATCCATATGCAATGCACTGAGTTATATCAGTTTTTAATAAAACTATCTATATGCAATGCACTGAGTTATATCAGTTTTTAATAAAACTATCCATATGCAATGCACTGAGTTATATCAGTTTTTAATAAAACTATCTATATGCAATGCACTGAGTTATATCAGTTTTTAATAAAACTATCTATATGCAATGCACTGAGTTATATCAGTTTTTAATAAAACTATCCATATGCAATGCACTGAGTTATATCAGTTTTTAATAAAACTATCTATATGCAATGCACTGAGTTATATCAGTTTTTAATAAAACTATCCATATGCAATGCACTGAGTTATATCAGTTTTTAATAAAACTATCCATATGCAATGCACTGAGTTATATCAGTTTTTAATAAAACTATCCATATGCAATGCACTGAGTTATATCAGTTTTTAATAAAACTATCCATATGCAATGCACTGAGTTATATCAGTTTTTAATAAAACTATCCATATGCAATGCACTGAGTTATATCAGTTTTTAATAAAACTATCCATATGCAATGCACTGAGTTATATCAGTTTTTAATAAAACTATCTATATGCAATGCACTGAGTTATATCAGTTTTTAATAAAACTATCCATATGCAATGCACTGAGTTATATCAGTTTTTAATAAAACTATCTATATGCAATGCACTGAGTTATATCAGTTTTTAATAAAACTATCTATATGCAATGCACTGAGTTATATCAGTTTTTAATAAAACTATCCATATGCAATGCACTGAGTTATATCAGTTTTTAATAAAACTATCTATATGCAATGCACTGAGTTATATCAGTTTTTAATAAAACTATCTATATGCAATGCACTGAGTTATATCAGTTTTTAATAAAACTATCCATATGCAATGCACTGAGTTATATCAGTTTTTAATAAAACTATCCATATGCAATGCACTGAGTTATATCAGTTTTTAATAAAACTATCCATATGCAATGCACTGAGTTATATCAGTTTTTAATAAAACTATCCATATGCAATGCACTGAGTTATATCAGTTTTTAATAAAACTATCCATATGCAATGCACTGAGTTATATCAGTTTTTAATAAAACTATCCATATGCAATGCACTGAGTTATATCAGTTTTTAATAAAACTATCTATATGCAATGCACTGAGTTATATCAGTTTTTAATAAAACTATCTATATGCAATGCACTGAGTTATATCAGTTTTTAATAAAACTATCCATATGCAATGCACTGAGTTATATCAGTTTTTAATAAAACTATCCATATGCAATGCACTGAGTTATATCAGTTTTTAATAAAACTATCCATATGCAATGCACTGAGTTATATCAGTTTTTAATAAAACTATCCATATGCAATGCACTGAGTTATATCAGTTTTTAATAAAACTATCCATATGCAATGCACTGAGTTATATCAGTTTTTAATAAAACTATCCATATGCAATGCACTGAGTTATATCAGTTTTTAATAAAACTATCCATATGCAATGCACTGAGTTATATCAGTTTTTAATAAACCTATCCATATGCAATGCACTGAGTTATATCAGTTTTTAATAAAACTATCCATATGCAATGCACTGAGTTATATCAGTTTTTAATAAAACTATCCATATGCAATGCACTGAGTTATATCAGTTTTTAATAAAACTATCCATATGCAATGCACTGAGTTATATCAGTTTTTAATAAAACTATCCATATGCAATGCACTGAGTTATATCAGTTTTTAATAAAACTATCCATATGCAATGCACTGAGTTATATCAGTTTTTAATAAAACTATCTATATGCAATGCACTGAGTTATATCAGTTTTTAATAAAACTATCCATATGCAATGCACTGAGTTATATCAGTTTTTAATAAAACTATCCATATGCAATGCACTGAGTTATATCAGTTTTTAATAAAACTATCCATATGCAATGCACTGAGTTATATCAGTTTTTAATAAAACTATCAATATGCAATGCACAGAGTTATATCAGTTTTTAATAAAACTATCCATATGCAATGCACTGAGTTATATCAGTTTTTAATAAAACTATCCATATGCAATGCACTGAGTTATATCAGTTTTTAATAAAACTATCTATATGCAATGCACTGAGTTATATCAGTTTTTAATAAAACTATCCATATGCAATGCACAGAGTTATATCAGTTTTTAATAAAACTATCCATATGCAATGCACTGAGTTATATCAGTTTTTAATAAAACTATCCATATGCAATGCACTGCGTTATATCAGTTTTTAATAAAACTATGCATATGCAATGCACAGAGTTATATCAGTTTTTAATAAAACTATCCATATGCAATGCAGTGAGTTATATCAAGTTTTAATAAAACTATCCATATGCAATGCACTGAGTTATATCAGTTTTTAATAAAACTATCCATATGCAATGCACTGAGTTATATCAGTTTTTAATAAAACTATCAATATGCAATGCACAGAGTTATATCAGTTTTTAATAAAACTATCCATATGCAATGCACTGAGTTATATCAGTTTTTAATAAAACTATCCATATGCAATGCACTGAGTTATATCAGTTTTTAATAAAACTATCTATATGCAATGCACAGAGTTATATCAGTTTTTAATAAAACTATCCATATGCAATGCACTGAGTTATATCAGTTTTTAATAAAAATATCCATATGCAATGCACTGAGTTATATCAGTTTTTAATAAAACTATGCATATGCAATGCACTGCGTTATATCAGGTTTTAATAAAACTATCCATATGCAATGCAGTGAGTTATATCAGGTTTTAATAAAACTATCCATATGCAATGCACTGAGTTATATCAGTTTTTAATAAAACTATCCATATGCAATGCACTGCGTTATATCAGTTTTTAATAAAACTATCCATATGCAATGCACTGCGTTATATCAGTTTTTAATAAAACTATCCATATGCAATGCACTGAGTTATATCAGGTTTTAATAAAACTATCCAGATGCAAGGCACTGAGTTATATCAGGTTTTAATAAACTATCCATATGCAATGCACTGAGTTATATCAGTTTTTAATAAAACTATCCATATGCAATGCACTGAGTTATATCAGGTTTTAATAAAACTATCCATATGCAATGCACTGAGTTATATCAGGTTTTAATAAAACTATCCATATGCAATGCACTGAGTTATATCAGGTTTTAATAAAACTATCCATATGCAATGCACTGAGTTATATCAGGTTTTAATAAAACTATCCATATGCAATGCACTGAGTTATATCAGTTTTTAATAAAACTATCCATATGCAATGCACTGAGTTATATCAGGTTTTAATAAAACTATCCATATGCAATGCACTGAGTTATATCAGGTTTTAATAAAACTATCCATATGCAATGCACTGAGTTATATCAGGTTTTAATAAAACTATCCATATGCAATGCACTGAGTTATATCAGTTTTTAATAAAACTATCCATATGCAATGCACTGAGTTATATCAGGTTTTAATAAAACTATCCATATGCAATGCACTGAGTTATATCAGGTTTTAATAAAACTATCCATATGCAATGCACTGAGTTGTATCAGTTTTTAATAAAACTATCCATATGCAATGCACTGAGTTATATCAGGTTTTAATAAAACTATCCATATGCAATGCACTGAGTTATATCAGGTTTTAATAAAACTATCCATATGCAATGCACTGAGTTATATCAGGTTTTAATAAAACTATCCATATGCAATGCACTGAGTTATATCAGTTTTTAATAAAACTATCCATATGCAATGCACTGAGTTATATCAGGTTTTAATAAAACTATCCATATGCAATGCACTGAGTTATATCAGGTTTTAATAAAACTATCCATATGCAATGCACTGAGTTATATCAGTTTTTAATAAAACTATCCATATGCAATGCACTGCGTTATATCAGTTTTTAATAAAACTATCCATATGCAATGCACTGCGTTATATCAGTTTTTAATAAAACTATCCATATGCAATGCACTGCGTTATATCAGTTTTTAATAAAACTATCCATATGCAATGCACTGAGTTATATCAGGTTTTAATAAAACTATCCATATGCAATGCACTGAGTTATATCAGGTTTTAATAAAACTATCCATATGCAATGCAATGAGTTATATCAGTTTTTAATAAAACTATCCATATGCAATGCACTGAGTTATATCAGGTTTTAATAAAACTATCCATATGCAATGCACTGAGTTATATCAGGTTTTAATAAAACTATCCATATGCAATGCACTGAGTTATATCAGTTTTTAATAAAACTAACCAAATGCAATGCACTGAGTTATATCAGTTTTTCATAAAACTATCCATATGCAATGCACTGCGTTATATCAGTTTTTAATAAAGCTATCCATATGCAATGCAGTGAGTTATATCAGGTTTTAATAAAACTATCCATATGCAATGCACTGAGTTATATCAGTTTTTAATAAAACTAACCAAATGCAATGCACTGAGTTATATCAGTTTTTAATAAAACTATCCATATGCAATGCACTGAGTTATATCAGGTTTTAATAAAACTATCCATTTGCAATGCAGTGAGTTATATCAAGTTTTAATAAAACTATCCATATGCAATGCACTGAGTTATATCAGTTTTTAATAAAACTATCCATATGCAATGCACAGAGTTATATCAGTTTTTAATAAAACTATCCATATGCAATGCACTGAGTTATATCAGTTTTAATAAAACTATCCATATGCAATGCACTGAGTTATATCAGTTTTTAATAAAACTATGCATATGCAATGCACTGAGTTATATCAGGTTTTAATAAAACTATCCATATGCAATGCACTGCGTTATATCAGGTTTTAATAAAACTATCCATATGCAATGCAGTGAGTTATATCAGGTTTTAATAAAACTATCCATATGCAATGCACTGAATTATATCAGTTTTTAATAAAACTATCCATATGCAATGCACTGCGTTATATCAGTTTTTAATAAAACTATCCATATGCAATGCACTGAGTTATATCAGGTTTTAATAAAACTATCCATATGCAATGCACTGAGTTATATCAGTTTTTAATAAAACTATCCATATGCAATGCACTGAGTTATATCAGGTTTTAATAAAACTATCCATATGCAATGCACTGAGTTATATCAGGTTTTAATAAAACTATCCATATGCAATGCACTGAGTTATATCAGGTTTTAATAAAACTATCCATATGCAATGCACTGAGTGATATCAGGTTTTAATAAAACTATCCATATGCAATGCACTGAGTTATATCAGGTTTTAATAAAACTATCCATATGCAATGCACTGAGTTGTATCAAATTTTAATAAAACTATCCATATGCAATGCACTGAGTTATATCAGGTTTTAATAAAACTATCCATATGCAATGCACTGAGTTATATCAGGTTTTAATAAAACTATCCATATGCAATGCACTGAGTTATATCAGGTTTTAATAAAACTATCCATATGCAATGCACTGAGTTATATCAGTTTTTAATAAAACTATCCATATGCAATGCACTGAGTTATATCAGGTTTTAATAAAACTATCCATATGCAATGCACTGAGTTATATCAGGTTTTAATAAAACTATCCATATGCAATGCACTGAGTTATATCAGTTTTTAATAACACTAACCAAATGCAATGCACTGCGTTATATCAGTTTTTAATAAAACTATCCATATGCAATGCACTGCGTTATATCAGTTTTTAATAAAACTATCCATATGCAATGCACTGAGTTATATCAGGTTTTAATAAAACTATCCATATGCAATGCACTGAGTTATATCAGGTTTTAATAAAACTATCCATATGCAATGCACTGCGTTATATCAGTTTTTAATAAAACTATCCATATGCAATGCACTGAGTTATATCAGGTTTTAATAAAACTATCCATATGCAATGCACTGAGTTATATCAGGTTTTAATAAAACTATCCATATGCAATGCACTGAGTTATATCAGTTTTTAATAAAACTATCCATATGCAATGCACTGAGTTATATCAGGTTTTAATAAAACTATCCATATGCAATGCACTGAGTTATATCAGGTTTTAATAAAACTATCCATATGCAATGCACTGAGTTATATCAGGTTTTAATAAAACTATCCATATGCAATGCACTGAGTTATATCAGTTTTTAATAAAACTATCCATATGCAATGCACTGAGTTATATCAGGTTTTAATAAAACTATCCATATGCAATGCACTGAGTTATATCAGGTTTTAATAAAACTATCCATATGCAATGCACTGAGTTGTATCAGTTTTTAATAAAACTATCCATATGCAATGCACTGAGTTATATCAGGTTTTAATAAAACTATCCATATGCAATGCACTGAGTTATATCAGTTTTTAATAAAACTATCCATATGCAATGCACTGAGTTATATCAGGTTTTAATAAAACTATCCATATGCAATGCACTGAGTTATATCAGTTTTTAATAAAACTATCCATATGCAATGCACTGAGTTATATCAGGTTTTAATAAAACTATCCATATGCAATGCACTGAGTTATATCAGGTTTTAATAAAACTATCCATATGCAATGCACTGAGTTATATCAGTTTTTAATAAAACTATCCATATGCAATGCACTGCGTTATATCAGTTTTTAATAAAACTATCCATATGCAATGCACTGCGTTATATCAGTTTTTAATAAAACTATCCATATGCAATGCACTGCGTTATATCAGTTTTTAATAAAACTATCCATATGCAATGCACTGAGTTATATCAGGTTTTAATAAAACTATCCATATGCAATGCACTGAGTTATATCAGGTTTTAATAAAACTATCCATATGCAATGCAATGAGTTATATCAGTTTTTAATAAAACTATCCATATGCAATGCACTGAGTTATATCAGGTTTTAATAAAACTATCCATATGCAATGCACTGAGTTATATCAGGTTTTAATAAAACTATCCATATGCAATGCACTGAGTTATATCAGTTTTTAATAAAACTAACCAAATGCAATGCACTGAGTTATATCAGTTTTTCATAAAACTATCCATATGCAATGCACTGCGTTATATCAGTTTTTAATAAAGCTATCCATATGCAATGCAGTGAGTTATATCAGGTTTTAATAAAACTATCCATATGCAATGCACTGAGTTATATCAGTTTTTAATAAAACTAACCAAATGCAATGCACTGAGTTATATCAGTTTTTAATAAAACTATCCATATGCAATGCACTGAGTTATATCAGGTTTTAATAAAACTATCCATTTGCAATGCAGTGAGTTATATCAAGTTTTAATAAAACTATCCATATGCAATGCACTGAGTTATATCAGTTTTTAATAAAACTATCCATATGCAATGCACAGAGTTATATCAGTTTTTAATAAAACTATGCATATGCAATGCACTGAGTTATATCAGGTTTTAATAAAACTATCCATATGCAATGCACTGCGTTATATCAGGTTTTAATAAAACTATCCATATGCAATGCAGTGAGTTATATCAGGTTTTAATAAAACTATCCATATGCAATGCACTGAATTATATCAGTTTTTAATAAAACTATCCATATGCAATGCACTGCGTTATATCAGTTTTTAATAAAACTATCCATATGCAATGCACTGAGTTATATCAGGTTTTAATAAAACTATCCATATGCAATGCACTGAGTTATATCAGTTTTTAATAAAACTATCCATATGCAATGCACTGAGTTATATCAGGTTTTAATAAAACTATCCATATGCAATGCACTGAGTTATATCAGGTTTTAATAAAACTATCCATATGCAATGCACTGAGTTATATCAGGTTTTAATAAAACTATCCATATGCAATGCACTGAGTGATATCAGGTTTTAATAAAACTATCCATATGCAATGCACTGAGTTATATCAGGTTTTAATAAAACTATCCATATGCAATGCACTGAGTTATATCAGGTTTTAATAAAACTATCCATATGCAATGCACTGAGTTATATCAGGTTTTAATAAAACTATCCATATGCAATGCACTGAGTTATATCAGTTTTTAATAACACTAACCAAATGCAATGCACTGCGTTATATCAGTTTTTATAAAACTATCCATATGCAATGCACTGCGTTATATCAGTTTTTAATAAAACTATCCATATGCAATGCACTGAGTTATATCAGGTTTTAATAAAACTATCCATATGCAATGCACTGAGTTATATCAGGTTTTAATAAAACTATCCATATGCAATGCACTGAGTTATATCAGTTTTTAATAAAACTATCCATATGCAATGCACTGAGTTATATCAGGTTTTAATAAAACTATCCATATGCAATGCACTGAGTTATATCAGTTTTTAATAAAAACTATCCATATGCAATGCACTGAGTTACATCAGGTTTTAATAAAACTATCCATATGCAATGCACCGAGTTATATCAGGTTTTAATAAAACTATCCATATGCAATCCACTGAGTTATATCAGTTTTAATAAAACTATCCATATGCAATGCACTGAGTTATATCAGGTTTTAATAAAACTATCCATATGCAATGCACTGAGTTATATCAGGTTTTAATAAAACTATACATATGCAATGCACTGAGTTATATCAGTTTTTAATAAAACTAACCAAAAGCAATGCACTGCGTTATATCAGTTTTTAATAAAACTATCCATATGCAATGCACTGCGTTATATCAGTTTTTAATAAAACTATCCATATGCAATGCACTGAGTTATATCAGGTTTTAATAAAACTATCCATATGCAATGCACTGAGTTATATCAGGTTTTAATAAAACTATCCATATGCAATGCACTGAGTTATATCAGGTTTTAATAAAACTATCCATATGCAATGCACTGAGTTATATCAGTTTTTAATAAAACTAACCAAATGCAATGCACTGCGTTTTATCAGTTTTTAATAAAACTATCCATATGCAATGCACTGCGTTATATCAGTTTTTAATAAAATTATCCATATGCAATGCACTGCGTTATATCAGTTTTTAATAAAACTATCCATATGCAATGCACTGAGTTATATCAGGTTTTAATAAAACTATCCATATGCAATGCACTGAGTTATATCAGGTTTTAATAAAACTATCCATATGCAATGCACTGAGTTATATCAGGTTTTAATAAAACTATCCATATGCAATGCACTGAGTTATATCAGTTTTTAATAAAACTAACCAAATGCAATGCACTGCGTTTTATCAGTTTTTAATAAAACTATCCATATGCAATGCACTGCGTTATATCAGTTTTTAATAAAATTATCCATATGCAATGCACTGCGTTATATCAGTTTTTAATAAAACTATCCATATGCAATGCACTGAGTTATATCAGTTTTTAATAAAACTATCCATATGCAATGCACTGAGTTATATCAGTTTTTAATAAAACTATGCATATGCAATGCACTGAGTTATATCAGGTTTTAATAAAACTATCCATATGCAATGCACTGCGTTATATCAGGTTTTAATAAAACTATCCATATGCAATGCAGTGAGTTATATCAGGTTTTAATAAAACTATCCATATGCAATGCACTGAGTTATATCAGTTTTTAATAAAACTATCCATATGCAATGAACTGCGTTATATCAGTTTTTAATAAAACTATGCATATGCAATGCACTGAGTTATATCAGGTTTTAATAAAACTATCCATATGCAATGCACTGCGTTATATCAGTTTTTAATAAAACTATCCATATGCAATGCACTGAGTTATATCAGGTTTTAATAAAACTATCCATATGCAATGCACTGAGTTATATCAGGTTTTAATAAAACTATCCATATGCAATGCACTGAGTTATATCAGGTTTTAATAAAACTATCCATATGCAATGCACTGAGTTATATCAGGTTTTAATAAAACTATCCATATGCAATGCACTGAGTTATATCAGGTTTTAATAAAACTATCCATATGCAATGCACTGAGTTATATCAGGTTTTAATAAAACTATCCATATGCAATGCACTGAGTTATATCAGTTTTTAATAAAACTATCCATATGCAATGCACTGAGTTATATCAGGTTTTAATAAACTAACCAAATGCAATGCACTGCGTTATATCAGTTTTTAATAAAACTATCCATATGCAATGCACTGAGTTATATCAGGTTTTAATAAAACTATCCATATGCAATGCACTGAGTTATATCAGGTTTTAATAAAACTATCCATATGCAATGCACTGAGTTATATCAGGTTTTAATAAAACTATCCATATGCAATGCACTGAGTTATATCAGGTTTTAATAAAACTATCCATATGCAATGCACTGAGTTATATCAGGTTTTAATAAAACTATCTATATGCAATGCACTGAGTTATATCAGGTTTTAATAAAACTATCCATATGCAATGCACTGAGTTATATCAGGTTTTAATAAAACTATCCATATGCAATGCACTGAGTTATATCAGTTTTTAATAAAACTATCCATATGCAATGCACTGAGTTATATCAGTTTTTAATAAAACTATCCATATGCAATGCACTGTGTTATATCAGGTTTTAATAAAACTATCCATATGCAATGCACTGAGTTATATCAGGTTTTAATAAAACTATCCATATGCAATGCACTGAGTTATATCAGGTTTTAATAAAACTATCCATATGCAATGCACTGAGTTATATCAGGTTTTAATAAAACTATCCATATGCAATGCACTGAGTTATATCAGGTTTTAATAAAACTATCCATATGCAATGCACTGAGTTATATCAGGTTTAATAAAACTATCCATATGCAATGCACTGAGTTATATCAGGTTTTAATAAAACTATCCATATGCAATGCACTGAGTTATATCAGGTTTTAATAAAACTATCCATATGCAATGCACTGAGTTATATCAGTTTTTAATAAAACTATCCATATGCAATGCACTGAGTTATATCAGTTTTTAATAAAACTATCCATATGCAATGCACTGAGTTATATCAGGTTTTAATAAAACTATCCATATGCAATGCACTGAGTTATATCAGGTTTTAATAAAACTATCCATATGCAATGCACTGAGTTATATCAGGTTTTAATAAAACTATCCATATGCAATGCACTGAGTTATATCAGGTTTTAATAAAACTATCCATATGCAATGCACTGAGTTATATCAGGTTTTAATAAAACTATCCATATGCAATGCACTGAGTTATATCAGGTTTTAATAAAACTATCCATATGCAATGCACTGAGTTATATCAGGTTTTAATAAAACTATCCATATGCAATGCACTGAGTTATATCAGGTTTTAATAAAACTATCCATATGCAATGCACTGAGTTATATCAGTTTTTAATAAAACTATCCATATGCAATGCACTGCGTTATATCAGTTTTTAATAAAACTATCCATATGCAATGCACTGAGTTATATCAGGTTTTAACAAAACTATCCATATGCAATGCACTGAGTTATATCAGGTTTTAATAAAACTATCCATATGCAATGCACTGAGTTATATCAGGTTTTAATAAAACTATCCATATGCAATGCACTGAGTTATATCAGGTTTTAATAAAACTATCCATATGCAATGCACTGAGTTATATCAGGTTTTAATAAAACTATCCATATGCAATGCACTGAGTTATATCAGGTTTTAATAAAACTATCCATATGCAATGCACTGAGTTATATCAGGTTTTAATAAAACTATCCATATGCAATGCACTGAGTTATATCAGTTTTTAATAAAACTATCCATATGCAATGCACTGAGTTATATCAGGTTTTAATAAAACTATCCATATGCAATGCACTGAGTTATATCAGTTTTTAATAACACTAACCAAATGCAATGCACTGCGTTATATCAGTTTTTAATAAAACTATCCATATGCAATGCACTGCGTTATATCAGTTTTTAATAAAACTATCCATATGCAATGCACTGAGTTATATCAGGTTTTAATAAAACTATCCATATGCAATGCACTGAGTTATATCAGGTTTTAATAAAACTATCCATATGCAATGCACTGAGTTATATCAGTTTTTAATAAAACTATCCATATGCAATGCACTGAGTTATATCAGGTTTTAATAAAACTATCCATATGCAATGCACTGAGTTATATCAGTTTTTAATAAAAACTATCCATATGCAATGCACTGAGTTATATCAGGTTTTAATAAAACTATCCATATGCAATGCACTGAGTTATATCAGGTTTTAATAAAACTATCCATATGCAATGCACTGAGTTATATCAGTTTTTATTAAAACTATCCATATGCAATGCACTGAGTTATATCAGGTTTTAATAAAACTATCCATATGCAATGCACTGAGTTATATCAGGTTTTAATAAAACTATCCATATGCAATGCACTGAGTTATATGAGTTTTTAATAAAACTAACCAAATGCAATGCACTGCGTTATATCAGTTTTTAATAAAACTATCCATATGCAATGCACTGCGTTATATCAGTTTTTAATAAAACTAGCCATATGCAATGCAGTGAGTTATATCAGGTTTTAATAAAACTATCCATATGCAATGCACTGAGTTATATCAGGTTTTAATAAAACTATCCATATGCAATGCACTGAGTTATATCAGGTTTTAATAAAACTATCCATATGCAATGCACTGAGTTATATCAGGTTTTAATAAAACTATCCATTTGCAATGCAGTGAGTTATATCAAGTTTTAATAAAACTATCCATATGCAATGCACTGAGTTATATCAGTTTTTAATAAAACTATCCATATGCAATGCACAGAGTTATATCAGTTTTTAATAAAACTATCCATATGCAATGCACTGAGTTATATCAGTTTTTAATAAAACTATCCATATGCAATGCACTGAGTTATATCAGTTTTTAATAAAACTATGCATATGCAATGCACTGAGTTATATCAGGTTTTAATAAAACTATCCATATGCAATGCACTGCGTTATATCAGGTTTTAATAAAACTATCCATATGCAATGCAGTGAGTTATATCAGGTTTTAATAAAACTATCCATATGCAATGCACTGAATTATATCAGTTTTTAATAAAACTATCCATATGCCATGCACTGCGTTATATCAGTTTTTAATAAAACTATCCATATGCAATGCACTGCGTTATATCAGTTTTTAATAAAACTATCCATATGCAATGCACTGCGTTATATCAGTTTTTAATAAAACTATCCATATGCAATGCACTGAGTTATATCAGGTTTTAATAAAACTATCCATATGCAATGCACTGAGTTATATCAGTTTTTAATAAAACTATCCATATGCAATGCACTGAGTTATATCAGGTTTTAATAAAACTATCCATATGCAATGCACTGAGTTATATCAGGTTTTAATAAACTAACCAAATGCAATGCACTGCGTTATATCAGTTTTTAATAAAACTATCCATATGCAATGCACTGCGTTATATCAGTTTTTAATAAAACTATCCATATGCAATGCACTGAGTTATATCAGGTTTTAATAAAACTATCCATATGCAATGCACTGAGTTATATCAGGTTTTAATAAAACTATCCATATGCAATGCACTGAGTTATATCAGGTTTTAATAAAACTATCCATATGCAATGCACTGAGTGATATCAGGTTTTAATAAAACTATCCATATGCAATGCACTGAGTTATATCAGGTTTTAATAAAACTATCCATATGCAATGCACTGAGTTGTATCAAATTTTAATAAAACTATCCATATGCAATGCACTGAGTTATATCAGGTTTTAATAAAACTATCCATATGCAATGCACTGAGTTATATCAGGTTTTAATAAAACTATCCATATGCAATGCACTGAGTTATATCAGGTTTTAATAAAACTATCCATATGCAATGCACTGAGTTATATCAGTTTTTAATAAAACTATCCATATGCAATGCACTGAGTTATATCAGGTTTTAATAAAACCATCCATATGCAATGCACTGAGTTATATCAGGTTTTAATGAAACTATCCATATGCAATGCACTGAGTTATATCAGTTTTTAATAACACTAACCAAATGCAATGCACTGCGTTATATCAGTTTTTAATAAAACTATCCATATGCAATGCACTGCGTTATATCAGTTTTTAATAAAACTATCCATATGCAATGCACTGAGTTATATCAGGTTTTAATAAAACTATCCATATGCAATGCACTGAGTTATATCAGGTTTTAATAAAACTATCCATATGCAATGCACTGAGTTATATCAGTTTTTAATAAAACTATCCATATGCAATGCACTGAGTTATATCAGGTTTTAATAAAACTATCCATATGCAATGCACTGAGTTATATCAGTTTTTAATAAAAACTATCCATATGCAATGCACTGAGTTATATCAGGTTTTAATAAAACTATCCATATGCAATGCACTGAGTTATATCAGGTTTTAATAAAACTATCCATATGCAATCCACTGAGTTATATCAGTTTTTAATAAAACTATCCATATGCAATGCACTGAGTTATATCAGGTTTTAATAAAACTATCCATATGCAATGCACTGAGTTATATCAGGTTTTAATAAAACTATACATATGCAATGCACTGAGTTATATCAGTTTTTAATAAAACTAACCAAAAGCAATGCACTGCGTTATATCAGTTTTTAATAAAACTATCCATATGCAATGCACTGCGTTATATCAGTTTTTAATAAAACTATCCATATGCAATGCACTGAGTTATATCAGGTTTTAATAAAACTATCCATATGCAATGCACTGAGTTATATCAGGTTTTAATAAAACTATCCATATGCAATGCACTGAGTTATATCAGGTTTTAATAAAACTATCCATATGCAATGCACTGAGTTATATCAGTTTTTAATAAAACTAACCAAATGCAATGCACTGCGTTTTATCAGTTTTTAATAAAACTATCCATATGCAATGCACTGCGTTATATCAGTTTTTAATAAAATTATCCATATGCAATGCACTGCGTTATATCAGTTTTTAATAAAACTATCCATATGCAATGCACTGAGTTATATCAGGTTTTAATAAAACTATCCATATGCAATGCACTGAGTTATATCAGGTTTTAATAAAACTATCCATATGCAATGCACTGAGTTATATCAGGTTTTAATAAAACTATCCATATGCAATGCACTGAGTTATATCAGTTTTTAATAAAACTAACCAAATGCAATGCACTGCGTTTTATCAGTTTTTAATAAAACTATCCATATGCAATGCACTGCGTTATATCAGTTTTTAATAAAATTATCCATATGCAATGCACTGCGTTATATCAGTTTTTAATAAAACTATCCATATGCAATGCACTGAGTTATATCAGTTTTTAATAAAACTATCCATATGCAATGCACTGAGTTATATCAGTTTTTAATAAAACTATGCATATGCAATGCACTGAGTTATATCAGGTTTTAATAAAACTATCCATATGCAATGCACTGCGTTATATCAGGTTTTAATAAAACTATCCATATGCAATGCAGTGAGTTATATCAGGTTTTAATAAAACTATCCATATGCAATGCACTGAGTTATATCAGTTTTTAATAAAACTATCCATATGCAATGCACTGCGTTATATCAGTTTTTAATAAAACTATGCATATGCAATGCACTGAGTTATATCAGGTTTTAATAAAACTATCCATATGCAATGCACTGCGTTATATCAGTTTTTAATAAAACTATCCATATGCAATGCACTGAGTTATATCAGGTTTTAATAAAACTATCCATATGCAATGCACTGAGTTATATCAGGTTTTAATAAAACTATCCATATGCAATGCACTGAGTTATATCAGTTTTTAATAAAACTATCCATATGCAATGCACTGAGTTATATCAGGTTTTAATAAAACTATCCATATGCAATGCACTGAGTTATATCAGGTTTTAATAAAACTATCCATATGCAATGCACTGAGTTATATCAGTTTTTAATAAAACTATCCATATGCAATGCACTGAGTTATATCAGGTTTTAATAAACTAACCAAATGCAATGCACTGCGTTATATCAGTTTTTAATAAAACTATCCATATGCAATGCACTGCGTTATATCAGTTTTTAATAAAACTATCCATATGCAATGCACTGAGTTATATCAGGTTTTAATAAAACTATCCATATGCAATGCACTGAGTTATATCAGGTTTTAATAAAACTATCCATATGCAATGCACTGAGTTATATCAGGTTTTAATAAAACTATCCATATGCAATGCACTGAGTTATATCAGGTTTTAATAAAACTATCCATATGCAATGCACTGAGTTATATCAGGTTTTAATAAAACTATACATATGCAATGCACTGAGTTGTATCAGTTTTTAATAAAACTATCCATATGCAATGCACTGAGTTATATCAGGTTTTAATAAAACTATCCATATGCAATGCACTGAGTTATATCAGGTTTTAATAAAACTATCCATATGCAATGCACTGAGTTATATCAGGTTTTAATAAAACTATCCATATGCAATGCACTGAGTTATATCAGTTTTTAATAAAACTATCCATATGCAATGCACTGAGTTATATCAGGTTTTAATAAAACTATCCATACGCAATGCACTGAGTTATATCAGTTTTTAATAACACTAACCAAATGCAATGCACTGCGTTATATCAGTTTTTAATAAAACTATCCATATGCAATGCACTGCGTTATATCAATTTTTAATAAAACTATCCATATGCAATGCACTGAGTTATATCAGGTTTTAATAAAACTATCCATATGCAATGCACTGAGTTATATCAGGTTTTAATAAAACTATCCATATGCAATGCACTGAGTTATATCAGTTTTTAATAAAACTATCCATATGCAATGCACTGATTTATATCAGGTTTTAATAAAACTATCCATATGCAATGCACTGAGTTATATCAGTTTTTAATAAAAACTATCCATATGCAATGCACTGAGTTATATCAGGTTTTAATAAAACTATCCATATGCAATGCACTGAGTTATATCAGGTTTTAATAAAACTATCCATATGCAATGCACTGAGTTATATCAGTTTTTATTAAAACTATCCATATGCAATGCACTGAGTTATATCAGGTTTTAATAAAACTATCCATATGCAATGCACTGAGTTATATCAGGTTTTAATAAAACTATCCATATGCAATGCACTGAGTTATATGAGTTTTTAATAAAACTAACCAAATGCAATGCACTGCGTTATATCAGTTTTTAATAAAGCTATCCATATGCAATGCACTGCGTTATATCAGTTTTTAATAAAACTATCCATATGCAATGCACTGAGTTATATCAGGTTTTAATAAAACTATCCATATGCAATGCACTGAGTTATATCAGGTTTTAATAAAACTATCCATATGCAATGCACTGAGTTATATCAGGTTTTAATAAAACTAACCATATGCAATGCACTGAGTTATATCAGTTTTTAATAAAACTAACCATATGCAATGCACTGAGTTATATCAGGTTTTAATAAAACTATCCATATGCAATGCACTGAGTTATATCAGTTTTTAATAAAAACTATCCATATGCAATGCACTGAGTTATATCAGGTTTTAATAAAACTATCCATATGCAATGCACTGAGTTATATCAGGTTTTAATAAAACTATCCATATGCAATCCACTGAGTTATATCAGTTTTTAATAAAACTATCCATATGCAATGCACTGAGTTATATCAGGTTTTAATAAAACTATCCATATGCAATGCACTGAGTTATATCAGGTTTTAATAAAACTATACATATGCAATGCACTGAGTTATATCAGTTTTTAATAAAACTAACCAAAAGCAATGCACTGCGTTATATCAGTTTTTAATAAAACTATCCATATGCAATGCACTGCGTTATATCAGTTTTTAATAAAACTATCCATATGCAATGCACTGAGTTATATCAGGTTTTAATAAAACTATCCATATGCAATGCACTGAGTTATATCAGGTTTTAATAAAACTATCCATATGCAATGCACTGAGTTATATCAGGTTTTAATAAAACTATCCATATGCAATGCACTGAGTTATATCAGTTTTTAATAAAACTAACCAAATGCAATGCACTGCGTTTTATCAGTTTTTAATAAAACTATCCATATGCAATGCACTGCGTTATATCAGTTTTTAATAAAATTATCCATATGCAATGCACTGCGTTATATCAGTTTTTAATAAAACTATCCATATGCAATGCACTGAGTTATATCAGGTTTTAATAAAACTATCCATATGCAATGCACTGAGTTATATCAGGTTTTAATAAAACTATCCATATGCAATGCACTGAGTTATATCAGGTTTTAATAAAACTATCCATATGCAATGCACTGAGTTATATCAGTTTTTAATAAAACTAACCAAATGCAATGCACTGCGTTTTATCAGTTTTTAATAAAACTATCCATATGCAATGCACTGCGTTATATCAGTTTTTAATAAAATTATCCATATGCAATGCACTGCGTTATATCAGTTTTTAATAAAACTATCCATATGCAATGCACTGAGTTATATCAGTTTTTAATAAAACTATCCATATGCAATGCACTGAGTTATATCAGTTTTTAATAAAACTATGCATATGCAATGCACTGAGTTATATCAGGTTTTAATAAAACTATCCATATGCAATGCACTGCGTTATATCAGGTTTTAATAAAACTATCCATATGCAATGCAGTGAGTTATATCAGGTTTTAATAAAACTATCCATATGCAATGCACTGAGTTATATCAGTTTTTAATAAAACTATCCATATGCAATGCACTGCGTTATATCAGTTTTTAATAAAACTATGCATATGCAATGCACTGAGTTATATCAGGTTTTAATAAAACTATCCATATGCAATGCACTGCGTTATATCAGTTTTTAATAAAACTATCCATATGCAATGCACTGAGTTATATCAGGTTTTAATAAAACTATCCATATGCAATGCACTGAGTTATATCAGGTTTTAATAAAACTATCCATATGCAATGCACTGAGTTATATCAGTTTTTAATAAAACTATCCATATGCAATGCACTGAGTTATATCAGGTTTTAATAAAACTATCCATATGCAATGCACTGAGTTATATCAGGTTTTAATAAAACTATCCATATGCAATGCACTGAGTTATATCAGTTTTTAATAAAACTATCCATATGCAATGCACTGAGTTATATCAGGTTTTAATAAACTAACCAAATGCAATGCACTGCGTTATATCAGTTTTTAATAAAACTATCCATATGCAATGCACTGCGTTATATCAGTTTTTAATAAAACTATCCATATGCAATGCACTGAGTTATATCAGGTTTTAATAAAACTATCCATATGCAATGCACTGAGTTATATCAGGTTTTAATAAAACTATCCATATGCAATGCACTGAGTTATATCAGGTTTTAATAAAACTATCCATATGCAATGCACTGAGTTATATCAGGTTTTAATAAAACTATCCATATGCAATGCACTGAGTTATATCAGGTTTTAATAAAACTATACATATGCAATGCACTGAGTTGTATCAGTTTTTAATAAAACTATCCATATGCAATGCACTGAGTTATATCAGGTTTTAATAAAACTATCCATATGCAATGCACTGAGTTATATCAGGTTTTAATAAAACTATCCATATGCAATGCACTGAGTTATATCAGGTTTTAATAAAACTATCCATATGCAATGCACTGAGTTATATCAGTTTTTAATAAAACTATCCATATGCAATGCACTGAGTTATATCAGGTTTTAATAAAACTATCCATACGCAATGCACTGAGTTATATCAGTTTTTAATAACACTAACCAAATGCAATGCACTGCGTTATATCAGTTTTTAATAAAACTATCCATATGCAATGCACTGCGTTATATCAATTTTTAATAAAACTATCCATATGCAATGCACTGAGTTATATCAGGTTTTAATAAAACTATCCATATGCAATGCACTGAGTTATATCAGGTTTTAATAAAACTATCCATATGCAATGCACTGAGTTATATCAGTTTTTAATAAAACTATCCATATGCAATGCACTGATTTATATCAGGTTTTAATAAAACTATCCATATGCAATGCACTGAGTTATATCAGTTTTTAATAAAAACTATCCATATGCAATGCACTGAGTTATATCAGGTTTTAATAAAACTATCCATATGCAATGCACTGAGTTATATCAGGTTTTAATAAAACTATCCATATGCAATGCACTGAGTTATATCAGTTTTTATTAAAACTATCCATATGCAATGCACTGAGTTATATCAGGTTTTAATAAAACTATCCATATGCAATGCACTGAGTTATATCAGGTTTTAATAAAACTATCCATATGCAATGCACTGAGTTATATGAGTTTTTAATAAAACTAACCAAATGCAATGCACTGCGTTATATCAGTTTTTAATAAAGCTATCCATATGCAATGCACTGCGTTATATCAGTTTTTAATAAAACTATCCATATGCAATGCACTGAGTTATATCAGGTTTTAATAAAACTATCCATATGCAATGCACTGAGTTATATCAGGTTTTAATAAAACTATCCATATGCAATGCACTGAGTTATATCAGGTTTTAATAAAACTAACCATATGCAATGCACTGAGTTATATCAGTTTTTAATAAAACTAACCAAATGCAATGCACTGCGTTATATCAGTTTTTAATAAAACTATCCATATGCAATGCACTGCGTTATATCAGTTTTTAATAAAACTATCCATATGCAATGCACTGCGTTATATCAGTTTTTAATAAAACTATCCATATGCAATGCACTGAGTTATATCAGGTTTTAATAAAACTATCCATATGCAATGCACTGAGTTATATCAGTTTTTAATAAAACTATCCATATGTAATGCACTGAGTTATATCAGGTTTTAATAAAACTATCCATATGCAATGCACTGAGTTATATCAGGTTTTAATAAAACTATCCATATGCAATGCACTGAGTTATATCAGTTTTTAATAAAACTATCCATATGCAATGCACTGAGTTATATCAGGTTTTAATAAAACTATCCATATGCAATGCACTGAGTTATATCAGGTTTTAATAAAACTATCCATATGCAATGCACTGAGTTATATCAGTTTTTAATAAAACTATCCATATGCAATGCACTGAGTTATATCAGGTTTTAATAAAACTATCCATATGCAAAGCACTGAGTTATATCAGTTTTTAATAAAACTATCCATATGCAATGCACTGAGTTATATCAGGTTTTAATAAAACTATCCATATGCAATGCACTGAGTTATATCAGGTTTTAATAAAACTATCCATATGCAATGCACTGAGTTATATCAGTTTTTAATAAAACTAACCAAATGCAATGCACTGCGTTATATCAGTTTTTAATAAAACTATCCATATGCAATGCACTGCGTTATATCAGTTTTTAATAAAACTATCCATATGCAATGCACTGAGTTATATCAGGTTTTAATAAAACTATCCATATGCAATGCACTGAGTTATATCAGGTTTTAATAAAACTATCCATATGCAAAGCACTGAGTTATATCAGTTTTTAATAAAACTATCCATATGCAATGCACTGAGTTATATCAGGTTTTAATAAAACTATCCATATGCAATGCACTGAGTTATATCAGGTTTTAATAAAACTATCCATATGCAATGCACTGAGTTATATCAGTTTTTAATAAAACTAACCAAATGCAATGCACTGCGTTATATCAGTTTTTAATAAAACTATCCATATGCAATGCACTGAGTTATATCAGTTTTTATTAAAACTATCCATATGCAATGCACTGAGTTATATCAGGTTTTAATAAAACTATCCATATGCAATGCACTGAGTTATATCAGGTTTTAATAAAACTATCCATATGCAATGCACTGAGTTATATGAGTTTTTAATAAAACTAACCAAATGCAATGCACTGCGTTATATCAGTTTTTAATAAAACTATCCATATGCAATGCACTGAGTTATATCAGGTTTTAATAAAACTATCCATATGCAATGCACTGAGTTATATCAGTTTTTAATAAAACTAACCAAATGCAATGCACTGCGTTTTATCAGTTTTTAATAAAACTATCCATATGCAATGCACTGCGTTATATCAGTTTTTAATAAAATTATCCATATGCAATGCACTGCGTTATATCAGTTTTTAATAAAACTATCCATATGCAATGCACTGAGTTATATCAGTTTTTAATAAAACTATCCATATGCAATGCACTGAGTTATATCAGTTTTTAATAAAACTATGCATATGCAATGCACTGAGTTATATCAGGTTTTAATAAAACTATCCATATGCAATGCACTGCGTTATATCAGGTTTTAATAAAACTATCCATATGCAATGCACTGAGTTATATCAGTTTTTAATAAAACTAACCAAATGCAATGCACTGCGTTTTATCAGTTTTTAATAAAACTATCCATATGCAATGCACTGCGTTATATCAGTTTTTAATAAAATTATCCATATGCAATGCACTGCGTTATATCAGTTTTTAATAAAACTATCCATATGCAATGCACTGAGTTATATCAGGTTTTAATAAAACTATCCATATGCAATGCACTGAGTTATATCAGGTTTTAATAAAACTATCCATATGCAATGCACTGAGTTATATCAGGTTTTAATAAAACTATCCATATGCAATGCACTGAGTTATATCAGTTTTTAATAAAACTAACCAAATGCAATGCACTGCGTTTTATCAGTTTTTAATAAAACTATCCATATGCAATGCACTGCGTTATATCAGTTTTTAATAAAATTATCCATATGCAATGCACTGCGTTATATCAGTTTTTAATAAAACTATCCATATGCAATGCACTGAGTTATATCAGTTTTTAATAAAACTATCCATATGCAATGCACTGAGTTATATCAGTTTTTAATAAAACTATGCATATGCAATGCACTGAGTTATATCAGGTTTTAATAAAACTATCCATATGCAATGCACTGCGTTATATCAGGTTTTAATAAAACTATCCATATGCAATGCAGTGAGTTATATCAGGTTTTAATAAAACTATCCATATGCAATGCACTGAGTTATATCAGTTTTTAATAAAACTATCCATATGCAATGCACTGCGTTATATCAGTTTTTAATAAAACTATGCATATGCAATGCACTGAGTTATATCAGGTTTTAATAAAACTATCCATATGCAATGCACTGCGTTATATCAGTTTTTAATAAAACTATCCATATGCAATGCACTGAGTTATATCAGGTTTTAATAAAACTATCCATATGCAATGCACTGAGTTATATCAGGTTTTAATAAAACTATCCATATGCAATGCACTGAGTTATATCAGTTTTTAATAAAACTATCCATATGCAATGCACTGAGTTATATCAGGTTTTAATAAAACTATCCATATGCAATGCACTGAGTTATATCAGGTTTTAATAAAACTATCCATATGCAATGCACTGAGTTATATCAGTTTTTAATAAAACTATCCATATGCAATGAACTGCGTTATATCAGTTTTTAATAAAACTATCCATATGCAATGCACTGAGTTATATCAGGTTTTAATAAAACTATCCATATGCAATGCACTGAGTTATATCAGGTTTTAATAAAACTATCCATATGCAATGCACTGAGTTATATCAGGTTTTAATAAAACTATCCATATGCAATGCACTGCGTTATATCAGGTTTTAATAAAACTATCCATATGCAATGCACTGAGTTATATCAGGTTTTAATAAAACTATCCATATGCAATGCACTGAGTTATATCAGTTTTTAATAAAACTATCCATATGCAATGCACTGAGTTATATCAGGTTTTAATAAAACTATCCATATGCAATGCACTGAGTTATATCAGGTTTTAATAAAACTATCCATATGCAATGCACTGAGTTATATCAGTTTTTAATAAAACTAACCAAATGCAATGCACTGCGTTATATCAGTTTTTAATAAAACTATCCATATGCAATGCACTGAGTTATATCAGTTTTTAATAAAACTATCCATATGCAATGCACTGCGTTATATCAGTTTTTAATAAAACTATCCATATGCAATGCACTGAGTTATATCAGGTTTTAATAAAACTATCCATATGCAATGCACTGAGTTATATCAGGTTTTAATAAAACTATCCATATGCAATGCACTGAGTTATATCAGTTTTTAATAAAACTATCCATATGCAATGCACTGAGTTATATCAGGTTTTAATAAAACTATCCATATGCAATGCACTGAGTTATATCAGTTTTTAATAAAAACTATCCATATGCAATGCACTGAGTTATATCAGGTTTTAATAAAACTATCCATATGCAATGCACTGAGTTATATCAGGTTTTAATAAAACTATCCATATGCAATGCACTGAGTTATATCAGTTTTTATTAAAACTATCCATATGCAATGCACTGAGTTATATCAGGTTTTAATAAAACTATCCATATGCAATGCACTGAGTTATATCAGGTTTTAATAAAACTATCCATATGCAATGCACTGAGTTATATGAGTTTTTAATAAAACTAACCAAATGCAATGCACTGCGTTATATCAGTTTTTAATAAAACTATCCATATGCAATGCACTGCGTTATATCAGGTTTTAATAAAACTAACCATATGCAATGCACTGAGTTATATCAGTTTTTAATAAAACTAACCAAATGCAATGCACTGCGTTATATCAGTTTTTAATAAAACTATCCATATGCAATGCACTGCGTTATATCAGTTTTTAATAAAACTATCCATATGCAATGCACTGCGTTATATCAGTTTTTAATAAAACTATCCATATGCAATGCACTGAGTTATATCAGGTTTTAATAAAACTATCCATATGCAATGCACTGAGTTATATCAGTTTTTAATAAAACTATCCATATGCAATGCACTGAGTTATATCAGGTTTTAATAAAACTATCCATATGCAATGCACTGAGTTATATCAGGTTTTAATAAAACTATCCATATGCAATGCACTGAGTTATATCAGTTTTTAATAAAACTATCCATATGCAATGCACTGAGTTATATCAGGTTTTAATAAAACTATCCATATGCAATGCACTGAGTTATATCAGGTTTTAATAAAACTATCCATATGCAATGCACTGAGTTATATCAGTTTTTAATAAAACTATCCATATGCAATGCACTGAGTTATATCAGGTTTTAATAAAACTATCCATATGCAAAGCACTGAGTTATATCAGTTTTTAATAAAACTATCCATATGCAATGCACTGAGTTATATCAGGTTTTAATAAAACTATCCATATGCAAAGCACTGAGTTATATCAGGTTTTAATAAAACTATCCATATGCAATGCACTGAGTTATATCAGTTTTTAATAAAACTAACCAAATGCAATGCACTGCGTTATATCAGTTTTTAATAAAACTATCCATATGCAATGCACTGCGTTATATCAGTTTTTAATAAAACTATCCATATGCAATGCACTGAGTTATATCAGGTTTTAATAAAACTATCCATATGCAATGCACTGAGTTATATCAGGTTTTAATAAAACTATCCATATGCAAAGCACTGAGTTATATCAGTTTTTAATAAAACTATCCATATGCAATGCACTGAGTTATATCAGGTTTTAATAAAACTATCCATATGCAATGCACTGAGTTATATCAGGTTTTAATAAAACTATCCATATGCAATGCACTGAGTTATATCAGTTTTTAATAAAACTAACCAAATGCAATGCACTGCGTTATATCAGTTTTTAATAAAACTATCCATATGCAATGCACTGCGTTATATCAGTTTTTAATAAAACTATCCATATGCAATGCACTGAGTTATATCAGGTTTTAATAAAACTATCCATATGCAATGCACTGAGTTATATCAGGTTTTAATGAAACTATCCATATGCAATGCACTGAGTTATATCAGGTTTTAATAAAACTATCCATATGCAATGCACTGAGTTATATCAGTTTTTAATAAAACTAACCAAATGCAATGCACTGTGTTATATCAGTTTTTAATAAAACTATCCATATGCAATGCACTGCGTTATATCAGTTTTTAATAAAACTATCCATATGCAATGCACTGAGTTATATCAGTTTTTAATAAAACTATCCATATGCAATGCACTGAGTTATATCAGGTTTTAATAAAACTATCCATATGCAATGCACTGAGTTATATCAGGTTTTAATAAAACTATCCATATGCAATGCACTGAGTTATATCAGTTTTTAATAAAACTAACCAAATGCAATGCACTGCGTTATATCAGTTTTTAATAAAACTATCCATATGCAATGAACTGCGTTATATCAGTTTTTAATAAAACTATCCATATGCAATGCACTGAGTTATATCAGGTTTTAATAAAACTATCCATATGCAATGCACTGAGTTATATCAGGTTTTAATAAAACTATCCATATGCAATGCACTGAGTTATATCAGGTTTTAATAAAACTATCCATATGCAATGCACTGAGTTATATCAGTTTTTAATAAAACTATCCATATGCAATGAACTGCGTTATATCAGTTTTTAATAAAACTATCCATATGCAATGCACTGAGTTATATCAGGTTTTAATAAAACTATCCATATGCAATGCACTGAGTTATATCAGGTTTTAATAAAACTATCCATATGCAATGCACTGAGTTATATCAGGTTTTAATAAAACTATCCATATGCAATGCACTGCGTTATATCAGGTTTTAATAAAACTATCCATATGCAATGCACTGAGTTATATCAGGTTTTAATAAAACTATCCATATGCAATGCACTGAGTTATATCAGGTTTTAATAAAACTATCCATATGCAATGCACTGAGTTATATCAGTTTTTAATAAAACTAACCAAATGCAATGCACTGCGTTATATCAGTTTTTAATAAAACTATCCATATGCAATGAACTGCGTTATATCAGTTTTTAATAAAACTATCCATATGCAATGCACTGAGTTATATCAGGTTTTAATAAAACTATCCATATGCAATGCACTGAGTTATATCAGGTTTTAATAAAACTATCCATATGCAATGCACTGAGTTATATCAGTTTTAATAAAACTATCCATATGCAATGCACTGAGTTATATCAGGTTTTAATAAAACTATCCATATGCAATGCACTGAGTTATATCAGGTTTTAATAAAACTATCCATATGCAATGCACTGAGTTATATCAGTTTTTAATAAAACTAACCAAATGCAATGCACTGCGTTATATCAGTTTTTAATAAAACTATCCATATGCAATACACTGCGTTATATCAGTTTTTAATAAAACTATCCATATGCAATGCACTGAGCTATATCAGTTTTTAATAAAACTATCCATATGCAATGCACTGAGTTATATCACTTTTTAATAAAACTATCCATATGCAATGCACTGAGTTATATCAGTTTTTAATAAAACTATCCATGTGCAATGCACTGAGTTATATCAGTTTTTAATAAAACTATCCATATGCAATGCACTGAGTTATATCAGGTTTTAATAAAACTATCCATATGCAATGCAGTGAGTGATATCAGTTTTTAATAAAACTATCCATACGCAATGCAGTGAGTTATATCAGGTTTTAATAAAACTATCTATATGCAATGCACTGAGTTATATCAGTTTTTAATAAAACTATCCATATGCAATGCACTGAGCTATATCAGTTTTTAATAAAACTATGCATATGCAATGCACTGAGTTATATCACTTTTTAATAAAACTATCCATATGCAATGCACTGAGTTATATCAGTTTTTAATAAAACTATCCATATGCAATGCACTGAGTTATATCAGTTTTTAATAAAACTATACATATGCAATGCACTGATTTATATCAGGTTTTAATAAAACTATCCATATGCAATGCACTGAGTTATATCAGTTTTTAATAAAACTATCCATATGCAATGCACTGAGTTATATCAGTTTTTAATAAAACTATCCATATGCAATGCACTGAGTTATATCAGTTTTTAATAAAACTATCCATATGTAAAGCACTGAGTTATATCAGTTTTTAATAAAACTATCCATATGCAATGCAGTGAGTGATATCAGTTTTTAATAAAACTATCCATACGCAATGCACTGAGTTATATCAGTTTTTAATAAAACTATCCATATGCAATGCACTGAGTTATATCAGGTTTTAATAAAACTATCCATATGCAATGCACTGAGTTATATCAGGTTTTAATAAAACTATCCATATGCAATGCACTGAGTTATATCAGTTTTTAATAAAACTATCCCTATGCAATGCACTGAGTTATATCTGTTTTTAATAAAGCTATCCATATGCAATGCACTGAGTTATATCAGTTTTTAATAAGACTATCCATATGCAATGCACTGAGTTATATCAGTTTTTAATAAAACTATCCATATGCAATGCACTGAGTTATATCAGTTTTTAATAAAACTATCCATATGCAATGCACTGAGTTATATCAGGTTTTAATAAAACTATCCATATGCAATGCACTGAGTTATATCAGGTTTTAATAAAACTATCCATATGCAATGCACTGAGTTATATCAGGTTTTAATAAAACTATCCATATGCAATGCACTGAGTTATATCAGGTTTTAATAAAACTATCCATATGCAATGCACTGAGTTATATCAGGTTTTAATAAAACTATCCATATGCAATGCACTGAGTTATATCAGGTTTTAATAAAACTATCCATATGCAATGCACTGAGTTATATCAGGTTTTAATAAAACTATCCATATGCAATGCACTGAGTTATATCAGTTTTTAATAAAACTATCCATATGCAATGCACTGAGTTATATCAGGTTTTCATAAAACTATCCATATGCAATGCACTGAGTTATATCAGTTTTAATAAAACTATCCATATGCAATGCACTGAGTTATATCAGTTTTAATAAAACTATCCATATGCAATGCACTGAGTTATATCAGGTTTTAATAAAACTATCCATATGCAATGCACTGAGTTATATCAGGTTTTAATAAAACTATCCATATGCAATGCACTGAGTTATATCAGGTTTTAATAAAACTATCCATATGCAATGCACTGAGTTATATCAGTTTTAATAAAACTATCCATATGCAATGCACTGAGTTATATCAGGTTTTAATAAAACTATCCATATGCAATGCACTGAGTTATATCAGGTTTTAATAAAACTATCCATATGCAATGCACTGAGTTATATCAGTTTTTAATAAAACTATCCATATGCAATGCACTGAGTTATATCAGTTTTTAATAAAACTATCCATATGCAATGCACTGAGTTATATCAGGTTTTAATAAAACTATCCATATGCAATGCACTGAGTTTATATCAGTTTTTAATAAAACTATCCATATGCAATGCACTGAGTTATATCAGGTTTTAATAAAACTATCCATATGCAATGCACTGAGTTATATCAGGTTTTAATAAAACTATCCATATGCAATGCACTGAGTTATATCAGTTTTTAATAAAACTATCCATATGCAATGCACTGAGTTATATCAGGTTTTAATAAAACTATCCATATGCAATGCACTGAGTTATATCAGGTTTAATAAAACTATCCATATGCAATGCACTGAGTTATATCAGTTTTTAATAAAACTATCCATATGCAATGCACTGAGTTATATCAGGTTTTAATAAAACTATCCATATGCAAAGCACTGAGTTATATCAGTTTTTAATAAAACTATCCATATGCAATGCACTGAGTTATATCAGGTTTTAATAAAACTATCCATATGCAATGCACTGAGTTATATCAGGTTTTAATAAAACTATCCATATGCAATGCACTGAGTTATATCAGTTTTTAATAAAACTAACCAAATGCAATGCACTGCGTTATATCAGTTTTTAATAAAACTATCCATATGCAATGCACTGCGTTATATCAGTTTTTAATAAAACTATCCATATGCAATGCACTGAGTTATATCTGGTTTAATAAAACTATCCATATGCAATGCACTGAGTTATATCAGGTTTTAATAAAACTATCCATATGCAAAGCACTGAGTTATATCAGTTTTTAATAAAACTATCCATATGCAATGCACTGAGTTATATCAGGTTTTAATAAAACTATCCATATGCAATGCACTGAGTTATATCAGGTTTTAATAAACTATCCATATGCAATGCACTGAGTTATATCAGTTTTTAATAAAACTAACCAAATGCAATGCACTGCGTTATATCAGTTTTTAATAAAACTATCCATATGCAATGCACTGCGTTATATCAGTTTTTAATAAAACTATCCATATGCAATGCACTGAGTTATATCAGGTTTTAATAAAACTATCCATATGCAATGCACTGAGTTATATCAGGTTTTAATGAAACTATCCATATGCAATGCACTGAGTTATATCAGGTTTTAATAAAACTATCCATATGCAATGCACTGAGTTATATCAGTTTTTAATAAAACTAACCAAATGCAATGCACTGTGTTATATCAGTTTTTAATAAAACTATCCATATGCAATGCACTGCGTTATATCAGTTTTAATAAAACTATCCATATGCAATGCACTGAGTTATATCAGTTTTTAATAAAACTATCCATATGCAATGCACTGAGTTATATCAGGTTTTAATAAAACTATCCATATGCAATGCACTGAGTTATATCAGGTTTTAATAAAACTATCCATATGCAATGCACTGAGTTATATCAGTTTTTAATAAAACTAACCAAATGCAATGCACTGCGTTATATCAGTTTTTAATAAAACTATCCATATGCAATGAACTGCGTTATATCAGTTTTTAATAAAACTATCATATGCAATGCACTGAGTTATATCAGGTTTTAATAAAACTATCCATATGCAATGCACTGAGTTATATCAGGTTTAATAAAACTATCCATATGCAATGCACTGAGTTATATCAGTTTTTAATAAAACTATCCATATGCAATGCACTGAGTTATATCAGTTTTTAATAAAACTATCCATATGCAATGAACTGCGTTATATCAGTTTTTAATAAAACTATCCATATGCAATGCACTGAGTTATATCAGGTTTTAATAAAACTATCCATATGCAATGCACTGAGTTATATCAGGTTTTAATAAAACTATCCATATGCAATGCACTGAGTTATATCAGGTTTTAATAAAACTATCCATATGCAATGCACTGCGTTATATCAGGTTTTAATAAAACTATCCATATGCAATGCACTGAGTTATATCAGGTTTTAATAAAACTATCCATATGCAATGCACTGAGTTATATCAGTTTTTAATAAAACTATCCATATGCAATGCACTGAGTTATATCAGGTTTTAATAAAACTATCCATATGCAATGCACTGAGTATATCAGGTTTTAATAAAACTATCCATATGCAATGCACTGAGTTATATCAGTTTTTAATAAAACTAACCAAATGCAATGCACTGCGTTATATCAGTTTTTAATAAAACTATCCATATGCAATGAACTGCGTTATATCAGTTTTTAATAAAACTATCCATATGCAATGCACTGAGTTATATCAGGTTTTAATAAAACTATCCATATGCAATGCACTGAGTTATATCAGGTTTTAATAAAACTATCCATATGCAATGCACTGAGTTATATCAGTTTTTAATAAAACTATCCATATGCAATGCACTGAGTTATATCAGGTTTTAATAAAACTATCCATATGCAATGCACTGAGTTATATCAGGTTTTAATAAAACTATCCATATGCAATGCACTGAGTTATATCAGTTTTTAATAAAACTAACCAAATGCAATGCACTGCGTTATATCAGTTTTTAATAAAACTATCCATATGCAATACACTGCGTTATATCAGTTTTTAATAAAACTATCCATATGCAATGCACTGAGCTATATCAGTTTTTAATAAAACTATCCATATGCAATGCACTGAGTTATATCACTTTTAATAAAACTATCCATATGCAATGCACTGAGTTATATCAGTTTTTAATAAAACTATCCATATGCAATGCACTGAGTTATATCAGTTTTTAATAAAAACTATCCATATGCAATGCACTGAGTTATATCAGGTTTTAATAAAACTATCCATATGCAATGCAGTGAGTGATATCAGTTTTTAATAAAACTATCCATACGCAATGCAGTGAGTTATATCAGGTTTTAATAAAACTATCCATATGCAATGCACTGAGTTATATCAGTTTTTAATAAAACTATCCATATGCAATGCACTGAGCTATATCAGTTTTTAATAAAACTATGCATATGCAATGCACTGAGTTATATCACTTTTTAATAAAACTATCCATATGCAATGCACTGAGTTATATCAGTTTTTAATAAAACTATCCATATGCAATGCACTGAGTTATATCAGTTTTTAATAAAACTATACATATGCAATGCACTGATTTATATCAGGTTTTAATAAAACTATCCATATGCAATGCACTGAGTTATATCAGTTTTTAATAAAACTATCCATATGCAATGCACTGAGTTATATCAGTTTTTAATAAAACTATCCATATGCAATGCACTGAGTTATATCAGTTTTTAATAAAACTATCCATATGTAAAGCACTGAGTTATATCAGTTTTTAATAAAACTATCCATATGCAATGCAGTGAGTGATATCAGTTTTTAATAAAACTATCCATACGCAATGCACTGAGTTATATCAGTTTTTAATAAAACTATCCATATGCAATGCACTGAGTTATATCAGGTTTTAATAAAACTATCCATATGCAATGCACTGAGTTATATCAGGTTTTAATAAAACTATCCATATGCAATGCACTGAGTTATATCAGTTTTTAATAAAACTATCCCTATGCAATGCACTGAGTTATATCTGTTTTTAATAAAGCTATCCATATGCAATGCACTGAGTTATATCAGTTTTTAATAAGACTATCCATATGCAATGCACTGAGTTATATCAGTTTTTAATAAAACTATCCATATGCAATGCACTGAGTTATATCAGTTTTTAATAAAACTATCCATATGCAATGCACTGAGTTATATCAGGTTTTAATAAAACTATCCATATGCAATGCACTGAGTTATATCAGGTTTTAATAAAACTATCCATATGCAATGCACTGAGTTATATCAGGTTTTAATAAAACTATCCATATGCAATGCACTGAGTTATATCAGGTTTTAATAAAACTATCCATATGCAATGCACTGAGTTATATCAGGTTTTAATAAAACTATCCATATGCAATGCACTGAGTTATATCAGGTTTTAATAAAACTATCCATATGCAATGCACTGAGTTATATCAGGTTTTAATAAAACTATCCATATGCAATGCACTGAGTTATATCAGTTTTTAATAAAACTATCCATATGCAATGCACTGAGTTATATCAGGTTTTAATAAAACTATCCATATGCAATGCACTGAGTTATATCAGTTTTTAATAAAACTATCCATATGCAATGCACTGAGTTATATCAGTTTTTAATAAAACTATCCATATGCAATGCACTGAGTTATATCAGGTTTTAATAAAACTATCCATATGCAATGCACTGAGTTATATCAGGTTTTAATAAAACTATCCATATGCAATGCACTGAGTTATATCAGGTTTTAATAAAACTATCCATATGCAATGCACTGAGTTATATCAGTTTTTAATAAAACTATCCATATGCAATGCACTGAGTTATATCAGGTTTTAATAAAACTATCCATATGCAATGCACTGAGTTATATCAGGTTTTAATAAAACTATCCATATGCAATGCACTGAGTTATATCAGTTTTTAATAAAACTATCCATATGCAATGCACTGAGTTATATCAGTTTTTAATAAAACTATCCATATGCAATGCACTGAGTTATATCAGGTTTTAATAAAACTATCCATATGCAATGCACTGAGTTATATCAGGTTTTAATAAAACTATCCATATGCAATGCACTGAGTTATATCAGGTTTTAATAAAACTATCCATATGCAATGCACTGAGTTATATCAGGTTTTAATAAAACTATCCATATGCAATGCACTGAGTTATATCAGTTTTTAATAAAACTATCCATATGCAATGCACTGAGTTATATCAGGTTTTAATAAAACTATCCATATGCAATGCACTGAGTTATATCAGTTTTTAATAAAACTATCCATATGCAATGCACTGAGTTATATCAGTTTTTAATAAAACTATCCATATGCAATGCACTGAGTTATATCAGGTTTTAATAAAACTATCCATATGCAATGCACTGAGTTATATCAGTTTTTAATAAAACTATCCATATGCAATGGACTGAGTTATATCAGTTTTTAATAAAACTATCCATATGCAATGCACTGAGTTATATCAGGTTTTAATAAAACTATCCATATGCAATGCACTGAGTTATATCAGGTTTTAATAAAACTATCCATATGCAATGCACTGAGTTATATCAGGTTTTAATAAAACTATCCATATGCAATGCACTGAGTTATATCAGGTTTTAATAAAACTATCCATATGCAATGCACTGAGTTATATCAGTTTTTAATAAAACTATCCATATGCAATGCACTGAGTTATATCAGGTTTTAATAAAACTATCCATATGCAATGCACTGAGTTATATCAGTTTTTAATAAAACTATCCATATGCAATGCACTGAGTTATATCAGTTTTTAATAAAACTATCCATATGCAATGCACTGAGTTATATCAGGTTTTAATAAAACTATCCATATGCAATGCACTGAGTTATATCAGTTTTTAATAAAACTATCCATATGCAATGCACTGAGTTATATCAGTTTTTAATAAAACTATCCATATGCAATGCACTGAGTTATATCAGGTTTTAATAAAACTATCCATATGCAATGCACTGAGTTATATCAGGTTTTAATAAAACTATCCATATGCAATGCACTGAGTTATATCAGGTTTTAATAAAACTATCCATATGCAATGCACTGAGTTATATCAGTTTTTAATAAAACTATCCATATGCAATGCACTGAGTTATATCAGGTTTTAATAAAACTATCCATATGCAATGCACTGAGTTATATCAGGTTTTAATAAAACTATCCATATGCAATGCACTGAGTTATATCAGGTTTTAATAAAACTATCCATATGCAATGCACTGAGTTATATCAGGTTTTAATAAAACTATCCATATGCAATGCACTGAGTTATATCAGTTTTTAATAAAACTATCCATATGCAATGCACTGAGTTATATCAGGTTTTAATAAAACTATCCATATGCAATGCACTGAGTTATATCAGTTTTTAATAAAACTATCCATATGCAATGCACTGAGTTATATCAGGTTTTAATAAAACTATCCATATGCAATGCACTGAGTTATATCAGGTTTTAATAAAACTATCCATATGCAATGCACTGAGTGATATCAGTTTTTAATAAAACTATCCATACGCAATGCAGTGAGTTATATCAGGTTTTAATAAAACTATCCATATGCAATGCAGTGAGTGATATCAGTTTTTAATAAAACTATCCATACGCAATGCAGTGAGTTATATCAGGTTTTAATAAAACTATGTATATGCAATGCACTGAGTTATATCAGTTTTTAATAAAACTATCCATATGCAATGCACTGAGCTATATCAGTTTTTAATAAAACTATGCATATGCAATGCACTGAGTTATATCACTTTTTAATAAAACTATCCATATGCAATGCACTGAGTTATATCAGTTTTTAATAAAACTATCCATATGCAATGCACTGAGTTATATCAGTTTTTAATAAAACTATACATATGCAATGCACTGATTTATATCAGGTTTTAATAAAACTATCCATATGCAATGCACTGAGTTATATCAGTTTTTAATAAAACTATCCATATGCAAAGCACTGAGTTATATCAGTTTTTAATAAAACTATCCATATGCAATGCAGTGAGTGATATCAGTTTTTAATAAAACTATCCATACGCAATGCACTGAGTTATATCAGTTTTTAATAAAACTATCCATATGCAATGCACTGAGTTATATCAGGTTTTAATAAAACTATCCATATGCAATGCACTGAGTTATATCAGGTTTTAATAAAACTATCCATATGCAATGCACTGAGTTATATCAGTTTTTAATAAAACTATCCCTATGCAATGCACTGAGTTATATCTGTTTTTAATAAAGCTATCCATATGCAATGCACTGAGTTATATCAGTTTTTAATAAAACTATCCATATGCAATGCACTGAGTTATATCAGTTTTTAATAAAACTATCCATATGCAATGCACTGAGTTATATCAGTTTTTAATAAAACTATCCATATGCAATGCACTGCGTTATATCAGGTTTTAATAAAACTATCCATATGCAATGCACTGAGTTATATCAGGTTTTAATAAAACTATCCATATGCAATGCACTGAGTTATATCAGGTTTTAATAAAACTATCCATATGCAATGCACTGAGTTATATCAGGTTTTAATAAAACTATCCATATGCAATGCACTGAGTTATATCAGGTTTTAATAAAACTATCCATATGCAATGCACTGAGTTATATCAGTTTTTAATAAAACTAACCAAATGCAATGCACTGCGTTATATCAGTTTTTAATAAAACTATCCATACGCAATGCACTGAGTTATATCAGTTTTTAATAAAACTATCCATATGCAATGCACTGAGTTATATCAGGTTTTAATAAAACTATCCATATGCAATGCACTGAGTTATATCAGGTTTTAATAAAACTATCCATATGCAATGCACTGAGTTATATCAGTTTTTAATAAAACTATCCCTATGCAATGCACTGAGTTATATCTGTTTTTAATAAAGCTATCCATATGCAATGCACTGAGTTATATCAGTTTTTAATAAAACTATCCATATGCAATGCACTGAGTTATATCAGTTTTTAATAAAACTATCCATATGCAATGCACTGAGTTATATCAGTTTTTAATAAAACTATCCATATGCAATGCACTGCGTTATATCAGGTTTTAATAAAACTATCCATATGCAATGCACTGAGTTATATCAGGTTTTAATAAAACTATCCATATGCAATGCACTGAGTTATATCAGGTTTTAATAAAACTATCCATATGCAATGCACTGAGTTATATCAGGTTTTAATAAAACTATCCATATGCAATGCACTGAGTTATATCAGGTTTTAATAAAACTATCCATATGCAATGCACTGAGTTATATCAGTTTTTAATAAAACTATCCATATGCAATGCACTGAGTTATATCAGTTTTTAATAAAACTATCCATATGCAATGCACTGAGTTATATCAGGTTTTAATAAAACTATCCATATGCAATGCACTGAGTTATATCAGGTTTTAATAAAACTATCCATATGCAGTGCAGTGAGTTATATCAGGTTTTAATAAAACTATCCATATGCAATGCACTGCGTTATATCAGGTTTTAATAAAACTATCCATATGCAATGCACTGAGTTATATCAGGTTTTAATAAAACTATCCATATGCAATGCACTGAGTTATATCAGTTTTTAATAAAACTATCCATATGCAATGCACTGAGTTATATCAGTTTTTAATAAAACTATCCATATGCAATGCACTGAGTTATATCAGTTTTTAATAAAACTATCCATATGCAATGCACTGAGTTATATCAGTTTTTAATAAAACTATCCATATGCAATGCACTGAGTTATATCAGGTTTTAATAAAACTATCCATATGCAATGCACTGAGTTATATCAGGTTTTAATAAAACTATCCATATGCAGTGCACTGAGTTATATCAGGTTTTAATAAAACTATCCATATGCAATGCACTGAGTTATATCAGTTTTTAATAAAACTAACCAAATGCAATGCACTGCGTTATATCAGTTTTTAATAAAACTATCCATATGCAATACACTGCGTTATATCAGTTTTTAATAAAACTATCCATATGCAATGCACTGAGCTATATCAGTTTTTAATAAAACTATCCATATGCAATGCACTGAGTTATATCACTTTTTAATAAAACTATCCATATGCAATGCACTGAGTTATATCAGTTTTTAATAAAACTATCCATATGCAATGCACTGAGTTATATCAGTTTTTAATAAAACTATCCATATGCAATGCACTGAGTTATATCAGGTTTTATAAAACTATCCATATGCAATGCACTGAGTTATATCAGTTTTTAATAAAACTATCCATATGCAAAGCACTGAGTTATATCAGTTTTTAATAAAACTATCCATATGCAATGCAGTGAGTGATATCAGTTTTTAATAAAACTATCCATACGCAATGCAGTGAGTTATATCAGGTTTTAATAAAACTATCTATATGCAATGCACTGAGCTATATCAGTTTTTAATAAAACTATGCATATGCAATGCACTGAGTTATATCACTTTTTAATAAAACTATCCATATGCAATGCACTGAGTTATATCAGTTTTTAATAAAACTATCCATATGCAATGCACTGAGTTATATCAGTTTTTAATAAAACTATCCATATGCAATGCACTGATTTATATCAGGTTTTAATAAAACTATCCATATGCAATGCACTGAGTTATATCAGTTTTTAATAAAACTATCCATATGCAATGCACTGAGTTATATCAGTTTTTAATAAAACTATCCATATGCAATGCACTGAGTTATATCAGTTTTTAATAAAACTATCCATATGCAAAGCACTGAGTTATATCAGTTTTTAATAAAACTATCCATATGCAATGCAGTGAGTGATATCAGTTTTTAATAAAACTATCCATACGCAATGCACTGAGTTATATCAGTTTTTAATAAAACTATCCATATGCAATGCACTGAGTTATATCAGGTTTTAATAAAACTATCCATATGCAATGCACTGAGTTATATCAGGTTTTAATAAAACTATCCATATGCAATGCACTGAGTTATATCAGTTTTTAATAAAACTATCCATATGCAATGCACTGAGTTATATCAGTTTTTAATAAAGCTATCCATATGCAATGCACTGAGTTATATCAGTTTTTAATAAAACTATCCATATGCAATGCACTGAGTTATATCAGTTTTTAATAAAACTATCCATATGCAATGCACTGAGTTATATCAGTTTTTAATAAAACTATCCATATGCAATGCACTGAGTTATATCAGGTTTTAATAAAACTATCCATATGCAATGCACTGAGTTCTATCAGGTTTTAATAAAACTATCCATATGCAATGCACTGAGTTATATCAGTTTTTAATAAAACTATCCATATGCAATGCACTGAGTTATATCAGGTTTTAATAAAACTATCCATATGCAATGCACTGAGTTATATCAGGTTTTAATAAAACTATCCATATGCAGTGCAGTGAGTTATATCAGGTTTTAATAAAACTATCCATATGCAATGCACTGCGTTATATCAGGTTTTAATAAAACTATCCATATGCAATGCACTGAGTTATATCAGGTTTTAATAAAACTATCCATATGCAATGCACTGAGTTATATCAGTTTTTAATAAAACTATCCATATGCAATGCACTGAGTTATATCAGTTTTTAATAAAACTATCCATATGCAATGCATTGAGTTATATCAGGTTTTAATAAAACTATCCATATGCAATGCACTGAGTTATATCAGGTTTTAATAAAACTATCCATATGCAGTGCACTGAGTTATATCAGGTTTTAATAAAACTATCCATATGCAATGCACTGAGTTATATCAGTTTTTAATAAAACTATCCATATGCAATGCACTGAGTTATATCAGTTTTTAATAAAACTATCCATATGCAATGCACTGAGTTATATCAGGTTTTAATAAAACTATCCATATGCAATGCACTGAGTTATATCAGGTTTTAATAAAACTATCCATATGCAATGCACTGAGTTATATCAGTTTTTAATAAAACTATCCATATGCAATGCACTGAGTTATATCAGTTTTTAATAAAACTATCCATATGCAATGCACTGAGTTATATCAGGTTTTATAAAACTATCCATATGCAATGCACTGAGTTATATCACTTTTTAATAAAACTATCCATATGCAATGCACTGAGTTATATCAGTTTTTAATAAAACTATCCATATGCAATGCACTGAGTTATATCAGTTTTTAATAAAACTATACATATGCAATGCACTGATTTATATCAGGTTTTAATAAAACTATCCATATGCAATGCACTGAGTTATATCAGTTTTTAATAAAACTATCTATATGCAATGCAGTGAGTGATATCAGTTTTTAATAAAACTATCCATACGCAATGCAGTGAGTTATATCAGGTTTTAATAAAACTATCTATATGCAATGCACTGAGCTATATCAGTTTTTAATAAAACTATGCATATGCAATGCACTGAGTTATATCACTTTTTAATAAAACTATCCATATGCAATGCACTGAGTTATATCAGTTTTTAATAAAACTATCCATATGCAATGCACTGAGTTATATCAGTTTTTAATAAAACTATCCATATGCAATGCACTGATTTATATCAGGTTTTAATAAAACTATCCATATGCAATGCACTGAGTTATATCAGTTTTTAATAAAACTATCCATATGCAATGCACTGAGTTATATCAGTTTTTAATAAAACTATCCATATGCAATGCACTGAGTTATATCAGTTTTTAATAAAACTATCCATATGCAAAGCACTGAGTTATATCAGTTTTTAATAAAACTATCCATATGCAATGCAGTGAGTGATATCAGTTTTTAATAAAACTATCCATACGCAATGCACTGAGTTATATCAGTTTTTAATAAAACTATCCATATGCAATGCACTGAGTTATATCAGGTTTTAATAAAACTATCCATATGCAATGCACTGAGTTATATCAGGTTTTAATAAAACTATCCATATGCAATGCACTGAGTTATATCAGTTTTTAATAAAACTATCCATATGCAATGCACTGAGTTATATCAGTTTTTAATAAAGCTATCCATATGCAATGCACTGAGTTATATCAGTTTTTAATAAAACTATCCATATGCAATGCACTGAGTTATATCAGTTTTTAATAAAACTATCCATATGCAATGCACTGAGTTATATCAGTTTTTAATAAAACTATCCATATGCAATGCACTGAGTTATATCAGGTTTTAATAAAACTATCCATATGCAATGCACTGAGTTCTATCAGGTTTTAATAAAACTATCCATATGCAATGCACTGAGTTATATCAGTTTTTAATAAAACTATACATATGCAATGCACTGATTTATATCAGGTTTTAATAAAACTATCCATATGCAATGCACTGAGTTATATCAGTTTTTAATAAAACTATCCATATGCAATGCAGTGAGTGATATCAGTTTTTAATAAAACTATCCATACGCAATGCAGTGAGTTATATCAGGTTTTAATAAAACTATCTATATGCAATGCACTGAGCTATATCAGTTTTTAATAAAACTATGCATATGCAATGCACTGAGTTATATCACTTTTTAATAAAACTATCCATATGCAATGCACTGAGTTATATCAGTTTTTAATAAAACTATCCATATGCAATGCACTGAGTTATATCAGTTTTTAATAAAACTATCCATATGCAATGCACTGATTTATATCAGGTTTTAATAAAACTATCCATATGCAATGCACTGAGTTATATCAGTTTTTAATAAAACTATCCATATGCAATGCACTGAGTTATATCAGTTTTTAATAAAACTATCCATATGCAATGCACTGAGTTATATCAGTTTTTAATAAAACTATCCATATGCAAAGCACTGAGTTATATCAGTTTTTAATAAAACTATCCATATGCAATGCAGTGAGTGATATCAGTTTTTAATAAAACTATCCATACGCAATGCACTGAGTTATATCAGTTTTTAATAAAACTATCCATATGCAATGCACTGAGTTATATCAGGTTTTAATAAAACTATCCATATGCAATGCACTGAGTTATATCAGGTTTTAATAAAACTATCCATATGCAATGCACTGAGTTATATCAGTTTTTAATAAAACTATCCATATGCAATGCACTGAGTTATATCAGTTTTTAATAAAGCTATCCATATGCAATGCACTGAGTTATATCAGTTTTTAATAAAACTATCCATATGCAATGCACTGAGTTATATCAGTTTTTAATAAAACTATCCATATGCAATGCACTGAGTTATATCAGTTTTTAATAAAACTATCCATATGCAATGCACTGAGTTATATCAGGTTTTAATAAAACTATCCATATGCAATGCACTGAGTTCTATCAGGTTTTAATAAAACTATCCATATGCAATGCACTGAGTTATATCAGTTTTTAATAAAACTATCCATATGCAATGCACTGAGTTATATCAGGTTTTAATAAAACTATCCATATGCAATGCACGGAGTTATATCAGGTTTTAATAAAACTATCCATATGCAGTGCAGTGAGTTATATCAGGTTTTAATAAAACTATCCATATGCAATGCACTGCGTTATATCAGGTTTTAATAAAACTATCCATATGCAATGCACTGAGTAATATCAGGTTTTAATAAAACTATCCATATGCAATGCACTGAGTTATATCAGTTTTTAATAAAACTATCCATATGCAATGCACTGAGTTATATCAGTTTTAATAAAACTATCCATATGCAATGCATTGAGTTATATCAGGTTTTAATAAAACTATCCATATGCAATGCACTGAGTTATATCAGTTTTTAATAAAACTATCCATATGCAATGCACTGATTTATATCAGGTTTTAATAAAACTATCCATATGCAATGCACTGAGTTATATCAGTTTTTAATAAAACTATCCATATGCAATGCACTGATTTATATCAGGTTTTAATAAAACTATCCATATGCAATGCACTGAGTTATATCAGTTTTTAATAAAACTATCCATATGCAATGCACTGAGTTATATCAGTTTTTAATAAAACTATCCATATGCAATGCACTGAGTTATATCAGTTTTTAATAAAACTATCCATATGCAATGCACTGAGTTATATCAGTTTTTAATAAAACTATCCATATGCAATGCACTGAGTTATATCAGTTTTTAATAAAACTATCCATATGCAATGCACTGATTTATATCAGTTTTTAATAAAACTATCCATATGCAATGCACTGATTTATATCAGGTTTTAATAAAACTATCCATATGCAATGCACTGAGTTATATCAGTTTTAATAAAACTATCCATATGCAATGCACTGAGTTATATCAGTTTTTAATAAAACTATCCATATGCAATGCACTGAGTTATATCAGTTTTTTATAAAACTATCCATATGCAAAGCACTGAGTTATATCAGTTTTTAATAAAACTATCCATATGCAATGCACTGATTTATATCAGGTTTTAATAAAACTATCCATATGCAAAGCACTGAGTTATATCAGTTTTTAATAAAACTATCCATATGCAATGCACTGAGTTATATCAGTTTTTAATAAAACTATCCATATGCAATGCACTGAGTTATATCAGTTTTTAATAAAACTATCCATATGCAATGCACTGAGTTATATCAGTTTTTAATAAAACTATCCATATGCAATGCACTGATTTATATCAGTTTTTAATAAAACTATCCATATGCAATGCACTGAGTTATATCAGTTTTTAATAAAACTATCCATATGCAATGCACTGAGTTATATCAGTTTTTAATAAAACTATCCATATGCAATGCACTGATTTATATCAGTTTTTAATAAAACTATCCATATGCAATGCACTGAGTTATATCAGTTTTTAATAAAACTATCCATATGCAATGCACTGAGTTATATCAGTTTTTAATAAAACTATCCATATGCAATGCACTGAGTTATATCAGTTTTTAATAAAACTATCCATATGCAATGCACTGAGTTATATCAGTTTTTAATAAAACTATCCATATGCAATGCACTGAGTTATATCAGTTTTTAATAAAACTATCCATATGCAATGCACTGAGTTATATCAGTTTTTAATAAAACTATCCATATGCAATGCACTGAGTTATATCAGTTTTTAATAAAACTATCCATATGCAATGCACTGAGTTATATCAGTTTTTAATAAAACTATCCATATGCAATGCACTGAGTTATATCAGGTTTTAATAAAACTATCCATATGCAATGCACTGAGTTATATCAGGTTTTAATAAAACTATCCATATGCAATGCACTGAGTTATATCAGTTTTTAATAAAACTATCCATATGCAATGCACTGAGTTATATCAGTTTTTAATAAAACTATCCATATGCAATGCACTGAGTTATATCAGGTTTTATAAAACTATCCATATGCAATGCACTGAGTTATATCACTTTTTAATAAAACTATCCATATGCAATGCACTGAGTTATATCAGTTTTTAATAAACTATCCATATGCAATGCACTGAGTTATATCAGTTTTTAATAAAACTATACATATGCAATGCACTGATTTATATCAGGTTTTAATAAAACTATCCATATGCAATGCACTGAGTTATATCAGTTTTTAATAAAACTATCCATATGCAATGCAGTGAGTGATATCAGTTTTTAATAAAACTATCCATACGCAATGCAGTGAGTTATATCAGGTTTTAATAAAACTATCTATATGCAATGCACTGAGCTATATC
>JAWMAG010000375.1:0-29051 GCA_037013455.1 Ceratitis rosa
TATATCAGGTTTTAATAAAACTATCCATATGCAATGCACTGCGTTATATCAGTTTTTAATAAAACTATCCATATGCAATGCACTGAGTTATATCAGATTTTAATAAAACTATCCATATGCAATGCACTGAGTTATATCAGGTTTTAATAAAACTATCCATATGCAATGCAGTGAGTGATATCAGTTTTTAATAAAACTATCCATACACAATGCACTGCGTTATATCAGTTTTTAATAAAACTATCCATATGCAATACACTGCGTTATATCAGTTTTTAATAAAACTATCCATATGCAATGCACTGAGTTATATCACTTTTTAATAAAACTATCCATATGCAATGCAATGAGTTATATCAGTTTTTAATAAAACTATCCATATGCAATGCAGTGAGTGATATCAGTTTTTAATAAAACTATCCATATGCAATGCAGTGAGTGATATCAGTTTTTAATAAAACTATCCATACGCAATGCAGTGAGTTATATCAGGTTTTAATAAAACTATCTATATGCAATGCACTGAGTTATATCAGTTTTTAATAAAACTATCCATATGCAATGCACTGAGCTATATCAGTTTTTAATAAAACTATCCATATGCAATGCACTGAGTTATATCAGTTTTTAATAAAACTATCCATATGCAATGCACTGAGTTATATCAGTTTTTAATAAAACTATCCATATGCAAAGCACTGAGTTATATCAGTTTTTAATAAAACTATCCATATGCAATGCAGTGAGTGATATCAGTTTTTAATAAAACTATCCATACACAATGCACTGAGTTATATCAGTTTTTAATAAAACTATCCATATGCAATGCACTGAGTTATATCAGGTTTTAATAAAACTATCCATATGCAATGCACTGAGTTATATCAGGTTTTAATAAAACTATCCATATGCAATGCACTGAGTTATATCAGTTTTTAATAAAACTATCCATATGCAATGCACTGAGTTATATCAGGTTTTAATAAAACTATCCATATGCAATGCACTGAGTTATATCAGGTTTTAATAAAACTATCCATATGCAATGCACTGAGTTATATCAGTTTTTAATAAAACTATCCATATGCAATGCACTGAGTTATATCAGTTTTTAATAAAACTATCCATATGCAATGCAATGAGTTATATCAGTTTTTAATAAAACTATCCATATGCAATGCAGTGAGTGATATCAGTTTTTAATAAAACTATCCATACGCAATGCAGTGAGTTATATCAGGTTTTAATAAAACTATCTATATGCAATGCACTGAGTTATATCAGTTTTTAATAAAACTATCCATATGCAATGCACTGAGCTATATCAGTTTTTAATAAAACTATCCATATGCAATGCACTGAGTTATATCAGTTTTTAATAAAACTATCCATATGCAATGCACTGAGTTATATCAGTTTTTAATAAAACTATCCATATGCAAAGCACTGAGTTATATCAGTTTTTAATAAAACTATCCATATGCAATGCAGTGAGTGATATCAGTTTTTAATAAAACTATCCATACACAATGCACTGAGTTATATCAGTTTTTAATAAAACTATCCATATGCAATGCACTGAGTTATATCAGGTTTTAATAAAACTATCCATATGCAATGCACTGAGTTATATCAGGTTTTAATAAAACTATCCATATGCAATGCACTGAGTTATATCAGTTTTTAATAAAACTATCCATATGCAATGCACTGAGTTATATCAGGTTTTAATAAAACTATCCATATGCAATGCACTGAGTTATATCAGTTTTTAATAAAACTATCCATATGCAATGCACTGAGTTATATCAGTTTTTAATAAAACTATCCATATGCAATGCACTGAGTTATATCAGTTTTTAATAAAACTATCCATATGCAATGCACTGAGTTATATCAGTTTTTAATAAAGCTATCCATATGCAATGCACTGAGTTATATCAGTTTTTAATAAAACTATCCATATGCAATGCACTGAGTTATATCAGTTTTTAATAAAACTAACCAAATGCAATGCACTGAGTTATATCAGTTTTTAATAAAACTATCCATATGCAATGCACTGAGTTATATCAGGTTTTAATAAAACTATCCATATGCAATGCAGTGAGTTATATCAAGTTTTAATAAAACTATCCATATGCAATGCACTGAGTTATATCAGTTTTTAATAAAACTATCCATATGCAATGCACTGAGTTATATCAGTTTTTAATAAAACTATCCATATGCAATGTACTGAGTTATATCAGTTTTTAATAAAACTATCCATATGCAATGCACTGAGTTATATCAGTTTTTAATAAAACTATCCATATGCAATGTACTGAGTTATATCAGTTTTTAATAAAACTATCCATATGCAATGCACTGAGTTATATCAGGTTTTAATAAAACTATCCATATGCAATGCACTGAGTTATATCAGGTTTTAATAAAACTATCCATATGCAATGCACTGAGTTATATCAGTTTTTAATAAAACTATCCATATGCAATGCACTGAGTTATATCAGGTTTTAATAAAACTATCCATATGCAATGCACTGAGTTATATCAGGTTTTAATAAAACTATCCATATGCAATGCACTGAGTTATATCAGGTTTTAATAAAACTATCCATATGCAATGCACTGAGTTATATCAGTTTTTAATAAAACTATCCATATGCAATGCACTGAGTTATATCAGTTTTTAATAAAACTATCCATATGCAAAGCACTGAGTTATATCAGTTTTTAATAAAACTATCCATATGCAATGCAGTGAGTGATATCAGTTTTTAATAAAACTATCCATACACAATGCACTGAGTTATATCAGTTTTTAATAAAACTATCCATATGCAATGCACTGAGTTATATCAGGTTTTAATAAAACTATCCATATGCAATGCACTGAGTTATATCAGTTTTTAATAAAACTAACCAAATGCAATGCACTGAGTTATATCAGTTTTTAATAAAACTAACCAAATGCAATGCACTGAGTTATATCAGTTTTTAATAAAACTATCCATATGCAATGCACTGAGTTATATCAGTTTTTAATAAAACTATCCATATGCAATGTACTGAGTTATATCAGTTTTTAATAAAACTATCCATATGCAATGCACTGAGTTATATCAGGTTTTAATAAAACTATCCCTATGCAATGCACTGAGTTATATCAGGTTTTAATAAAACTATCCATATGCAATGCACTGAGTTATATCAGTTTTTAATAAAACTATCCATATGCAATGCACTGAGTTATATCAGGTTTTAATAAAACTATCCATATGCAATGCACTGAGTTATATCAGGTTTTAATAAAACTATCCATATGCAATGCACTGAGTTATATCAGGTTTTAATAAAACTATCCATATGCAATGCACTGAGTTATATCAGTTTTTAATAAAACTATCCATATGCAATGCACTGAGTTATATCAGTTTTTAATAAAACTATCCATATGCAAAGCACTGAGTTATATCAGTTTTTAATAAAACTATCCATATGCAATGCACTGAGTGATATCAGTTTTTAATAAAACTATCCATACACAATGCACTGAGTTATATCAGTTTTTAATAAAACTATCCATATGCAATGCACTGAGTTATATCAGTTTTTAATAAAACTATCCATATGCAATGCACTGAGTTATATCAGTTTTTAATAAAACTATCCATATGCAATGCACTGAGTTATATCAGTTTTTAATAAAGCTATCCATATGCAATGCACTGAGTTATATCAGTTTTTAATAAAACTATCCATATGCAATGCACTGAGTTATATCAGTTTTTAATAAAACTATCCATATGCAATGTACTGAGTTATATCAGTTTTTAATAAAACTATCCATATGCAATTCACTGAGTTATATCAGGTTTTAATAAAACTATCCATATGCAATGCAGTGAGTTATATCAAGTTTTAATAAAACTATCCATATGCAATGCACTGAGTTATATCAGTTTTTAATAAAACTATCCATATGCAATGCACTGAGTTATATCAGTTTTTAATAAAACTATCCATATGCAATGTACTGAGTTATATCAGTTTTTAATAAAACTATCCATATGCAATGCACTGAGTTATATCAGGTTTTAATAAAACTATCCATATGCAATGCACTGCGTTATATCAGTTTTTAATAAAACTATCCATATGCAATGTACTGAGTTATATCAGGTTTTAATAAAACTATCCATATGCAATGCACTGCGTTATATCAGTTTTTAATAAAACTATCCATATGCAATGTACTGAGTTATATCAGTTTTTAATAAAACTATCCATATGCAATGCACTGAGTTATATCAGTTTTTAATAAAACTAACCAAATGCAATGCACTGAGTTATATCAGTTTTTAATAAAACTATCCATATGCAATGCACTGAGTTATATCAGGTTTTAATAAAACTATCCATATGCAATGCAGTGAGTTATATCAAGTTTTAATAAAACTATCCATATGCAATGCACTGAGTTATATCAGTTTTTAATAAAACTATCCATATGCAATGCACTGAGTTATATCAGTTTTTAATAAAACTATCCATATGCAATGTACTGAGTTATATCAGTTTTTAATAAAACTATCCATATGCAATGCACTGAGTTATATCAGGTTTTAATAAAACTATCCATATGCAATGCAGTGAGTTATATCAAGTTTTAATAAAACTATCCATATGCAATGTACTGAGTTATATCAGTTTTTAATAAAACTATCCATATGCAATGCACTGAGTTATATCAGTTTTTAATAAAACTATCCATATGCAATGTACTGAGTTATATCAGTTTTTAATAAAACTATCCATATGCAATGCACTGAGTTATATCAGGTTTTAATAAAACTATCCATATGCAATGCACTGAGTTATATCAGGTTTTAATAAAACTATCCATATGCAATGCACTGAGTTATATCAGTTTTTAATAAAACTATCCATATGCAATGCACTGAGTTATATCAGGTTTTAATAAAACTATCCATATGCAATGCAGTGAGTTATATCAGGTTTTAATAAAACTATCCATATGCAATGCACTGAGTTATATCAGTTTTAATAAAACTATCCATATGCAATGCACTGAGTTATATCAGTTTTTAATAAAACTATCCATATGCAATGCACTGAGTTATATCAGTTTTTAATAAAGCTATCCATATGCAATACAGTGAGTTATATCAGGTTTTAATAAAACTATCCATATGCACTGCACTGAGTTATATCAGTTTTTAATAAAACTAACCAAATGCAATGCACTGAGTTATACCAGTTTTTAATAAAACTATCCATATGCAATGCACTGAGTTATATCAGGTTTTAATAAAACTATCCATATGCAATGCAGTGAGTTATATCAAGTTTTAATAAAACTATCCATATGCAATGCACTGAGTTATATCAGGTTTTAATAAAACTATCCATGTGCAATGCACTGAGTTATATCAGTTTTTCATAAAACTATCCATGTGCAATGCACTGCGTTATATCAGTTTTTAATAAAATTATCCATATGCAATGCACTGCGTTATATCAGTTTTTAATAAAACTATCCATATGCAAAGCACTGAGTTATATCAGGTTTTAATAAAACTATCCATATGCAATGCACTGAGTTATATCAGGTTTTAATAAAACTATCCATATGCAATGCACTGAGTTATATCAGTTTTTAATAAAACTATCCATATGCAATGCAGTGAGTTATATCAAAATTTAATAAAACTATCCATATGCAATGCACTGAGTTATATCAGGTTTTAATAAAACTATCCATATGCAATGCACTGAGTTATATCAGTTTTTAATAAAACTATCCATATGCAATGCACTGCGTTATATCAGTTTTTAATAAAACTATCCATATGCAATGCACTGAGTTATATCAGTTTTTAATAAAACTATCCATATGCAATGCACTGAGTTATATCAGGTTTTAATAAAACTATCCATATGCAATGCACTGCGTTATATCAGGTTTTAATAAAACTATCCATATGCAATGCACTGAGTTATATCAGTTTTTAATAAAACTATCCATATGCAATGCACTGAGTTATATCAGGTTTTAATAAAACTATCCATATGCACTGCACTGAGTTATATCAGTTTTTAATAAAACTATCCATATGCAATGCACTGAGTTATATCAGGTTTTAATAAAACTATCCATATGCAATGCACTGAGTTATATCAGTTTTTAATAAAACTATCCATATGCAATGCACTGCGTTATATCAGTTTTTAATAAAACTATCCATATGCAATGCACTGCGTTATATCAGTTTTTAATAAAACTATCCATATGCAATGCACTGAGTTATATCAGGTTTTAATGAAACTATCCATATGCAATGCACTGAGTTATATCAGGTTTTAATAAAACTATCCATATGCAATGCACTGAGTTATATCAGTTTTTAATAAAACTATCCATATGCAATGCACTGAGTTATATCAGGTTTTAATAAAACTATCCATATGCAATGCACTGCGTTATATCAGGTTTTAATAAAACTATCCATATGCAATGCAGTGAGTTATATCAGGTTTTAATAAAACTATCCATATGCAATGCACTGAGTTATATCAGTTTTTAATAAAACTATCCATATGCAATGCACTGCGTTATATCAGGTTTTAATGAAACTATCCATATGCAATGCACTGAGTTATATCAGGTTTTAATAAAACTATCCATATGCAATGCACTGAGTTATATCAGTTTTTAATAAAACTATCCATATGCAATGCACTGAGTTATATCAGGTTTTAATAAAACTATCCATATGCAATGCACTGCGTTATATCAGGTTTTAATAAAACTATCCATATGCAATGCAGTGAGTTATATCAGGTTTTAATAAAACTATCCATATGCAATGCACTGAGTTATATCAGGTTTTAATGAAACTATCCATATGCAATGCACTGAGTTATATCAGGTTTTAATAAAACTATCCATATGCAATGCACTGAGTTATATCAGTTTTTAATAAAACTATCCATATGCAATGCACTGAGTTATATCAGGTTTTAATAAAACTATCCATATGCAATGCACTGAGTTATATCAGGTTTTAATAAAACTATCCATATGCAATGCACTGAGTTATATCAGTTTTTAATAAAACTATCCATATGCAATGCACTGAGTTATATCAGTTTTTAATAAAACTATCCATATGCAATGCACTGAGTTATATCAGTTTTTAATAAAACTATCCATATGCAATGCACTGAGTTATATCAGTTTTTAATAAAACTATCCATATGCAATGCACTGAGTTATATCAGTATTTTATAAAGCTATCCATATGCAATGCACTGAGTTATATCAGTTTTTAATAAAACTATCCATATGCAATGTACTGAGTTATATCAGTTTTTAATAAAACTATCCATATGCAATGCACTGAGTTATATCAGGTTTTAATAAAACTATCCATATGCAATGCACTGAGTTATATCAGGTTTTAATAAAACTATCCATATGCAATGCACTGAGTTATATCAGTTTTAATAAAACTATCCATATGCAATGCACTGAGTTATATCAGGTTTTAATAAAACTATCCATATGCAATGCAGTGAGTTATATCAGGTTTTAATAAAACTATCCATATGCAATGCACTGAGTTATATCAGTTTTTAATAAAACTATCCATATGCAATGCACTGAGTTATATCAGTTTTTAATAAAACTATCCATATGCAATGCACTGAGTTATATCAGTTTTTAATAAAGCTATCCATATGCAATGCAGTGAGTTATATCAGGTTTTAATAAAACTATCCATATGCACTGCACTGAGTTATATCAGTTTTTAATAAAACTAACCAAATGCAATGCACTGAGTTATATCAGTTTTTAATAAAACTATCCATATGCAATGCACTGAGTTATATCAGGTTTTAATAAAACTATCCATATGCAATGCAGTGAGTTATATCAAGTTTTAATAAAACTATCCATATGCAATGCACTGAGTTATATCAGGTTTTAATAAAACTATCCATGTGCAATGCACTGAGTTATATCAGTTTTTCATAAAACTATCCATGTGCAATGCACTGCGTTATATCAGTTTTTAATAAAACTATCCATATGCAATGCACTGCGTTATATCAGTTTTTAATAAAACTATCCATATGCAAAGCACTGAGTTATATCAGGTTTTAATAAAACTATCCATATGCAATGCACTGAGTTATATCAGGTTTTAATAAAACTATCCATATGCAATGCACTGAGTTATATCAGTTTTTAATAAAACTATCCATATGCAATGCAGTGAGTTATATCAAGTTTTAATAAAACTATCCATATGAAATGCACTGAGTTATATCAGGTTTTAATAAAACTATCCATATGCAATGCACTGAGTTATATCAGTTTTTAATAAAACTATCCATATGCAATGCACTGCGTTATATCAGTTTTTAACAAAACTATCCATATGCAATGCACTGAGTTATATCAGTTTTTAATAAAACTATCCATATGCAATGCACTGAGTTATATCAGGTTTTAATAAAACTATCCATATGCAATGCACTGCGTTATATCAGGTTTTAATAAAACTATCCATATGCAATGCACTGAGTTATATCAGTTTTTAATAAAACTATCCATATGCAATGCACTGAGTTATATCAGGTTTTAATAAAACTATCCATATGCAATGCACTGAGTTATATCAGTTTTTAATAAAACTATCCATATGCAATGCACTGAGTTATATCAGGTTTTAATAAAACTATCCATATGCAATGCACTGAGTTATATCAGTTTTTAATAAAACTATCCATATGCAATGCATTGCGTTATATCAGTTTTTAATAAAACTATCCATATGCAATGCACTGCGTTATATCAGTTTTTAATAAAACTATCCATATGCAATGCACTGAGTTATATCAGGTTTTAATGAAACTATCCATATGCAATGCACCGAGTTATATCAGGTTTTAATAAAACTATCCATATGCAATGCACTGAGTTATATCAGTTTTTAATAAAACTATCCATATGCAATGCACTGAGTTATATCAGGTTTTAATAAAACTATCCATATGCAATGCAGTGAGTTATATCAGGTTTTAATAAAACTATCCATATGCAATGCACTGAGTTATATCAGTTTTTAATAAAACTATCCATATGCAATGCACTGCGTTATATCAGTTTTTAATAAAACTATCCATATGCAATGCACTGCGTTATATCAGTTTTTAATAAAACTATCCATATGCAATGCACTGCGTTATATCAGTTTTTAATAAAACTATCCATATGCAATGCACTGCGTTATATCAGGTTTTAATGAAACTATCCATATGCAATGCACTGAGTTATATCAGGTTTTAATAAAACTATCCATATGCAATGCACTGCGTTATATCAGTTTTTAATAAAACTATCCATATGCAATGCACTGCGTTATATCAGTTTTTAATAAAACTATCCATATGCAATGCACTGAGTTATATCAGGTTTTAATGAAACTATCCATATGCAATGCACTGAGTTATATCAGGTTTTAATAAAACTATCCATATGCAATGCACTGCGTTATATCAGTTTTTAATAAAACTATCCATATGCAATGCACTGAGTTATATCAGGTTTTAATAAAACTATCCATATGCAATGCACTGAGTTATATCAGGTTTTAATAAAACTATCCATATGCAATGCAGTGAGTTATATCAGGTTTTAGTAAAACTATCCATATGCAATGCACTGAGTTATATCAGTTTTTAATAAAACTATCCATATGCAATGCACTGCGTTATATCAGTTTTTAATAAAACTATCCATATGCAATGCACTGCGTTATATCAGTTTTTAATAAAACTATCCATATGCAATGCACTGCGTTATATCAGTGTTTAATAAAACTATCCATATGCAATGCACTGCGTTATATCAGGTTTTAATGAAACTATCCATATGCAATGCACTGAGTTATATCAGGTTTTAATAAAACTATCCATATGCAATGCACTGCGTTATATCAGTTTTTAATAAAACTATCCATATGCAATGCACTGCGTTATATCAGTTTTTAATAAAACTATCCATATGCAATGCACTGCGTTATATCAGTTTTTAATAAAACTATCCATATGCAATGCACTGCGTTATATCAGTTTTTAATAAAACTATCCATATGCAATGCACTGCGTTATATCAGTTTTTAATAAAACTATCCATATGCAATGCACTGCGTTATATCAGTTTTTAATAAAACTATCCATATGCAATGCACTGCGTTATATCAGTTTTTAATAAAACTATCCATATGCAATGCACTGAGTTATATCAGGTTTTAATGAAACTATCCATATGCAATGCACTGAGTTATATCAGGTTTTAATAAAACTATCCATATGCAATGCACTGAGTTATATCAGTTTTTAATAAAACTATCCATATGCAATGCACTGAGTTATATCAGGTTTTAATAAAACTATCCATATGCAATGCAGTGAGTTATATCAGTTTTTAATAAAACTATCCATATGCAATGCACTGCGTTATATCAGGTTTTAATAAAACTATCCATATGCAATGCAGTGAGTTATATCAGGTTTTAATAAAACTATCCATATGCAATGCACTGAGTTATATCAGTTTTTAATAAAACTATCCATATGCAATGCACTGCGTTATATCAGTTTTTAATAAAACTATCCATATGCAATGCACTGCGTTATATCAGTTTTTAATAAAACTATCCATATGCAATGCACTGCGTTATATCAGTTTTTAATAAAACTATCCATATGCAATGCACTGAGTTATATCAGGTTTTAATAAAACTATCCATATGCAATGCAGTGAGTTATATCAGGTTTTAATAAAACTATCCATATGCAATGCACTGAGTTATATCAGTTTTAATAAAACTATCCATATGCAATGCACTGAGTTATATCAGGTTTTAATAAAACTATCCATATGCAATGCAGTGAGTTATATCAGGTTTTAATAAAACTATCCATATGCAATGCACTGAGTTATATCAGTTTTTAATAAAACTATCCATATGCAATGCACTGCGTTATATCAGTTTTTAATAAAACTATCCATATGCAATGCACTGCGTTATATCAGTTTTTAATAAAACTATCCATATGCAATGCACTGCGTTATATCAGTTTTTAATAAAACTATCCATATGCAATGCACTGAGTTATATCAGGTTTTAATAAAACTATCCATATGCAATGCAGTGAGTTATATCAGGTTTTAATAAAACTATCCATATGCAATGCACTGAGTTATATCAGTTTTTAATAAAACTATCCATATGCAATGCACTGAGTTATATCAGGTTTTAATAAAACTATCCATATGCAATGCAGTGAGTTATATCAGGTTTTAATAAAACTATCCATATGCAATGCACTGCGTTATATCAGTTTTTAATAAAACTATCCATATGCAATGCACTGCGTTATATCAGGTTTTAATAAAACTATCCATATGCAATGCAGTGAGTTATATCAGGTTTTAATAAAACTATCCATATGCAATGCACTGAGTTATATCAGTTTTTAATAAAACTATCCATATGCAATGCACTGCGTTATATCAGTTTTTAATAAAACTATCCATATGCAATGCACTGCGTTATATCAGTTTTTAATAAAACTATCCATATGCAATGCACTGCGTTATATCAGTTTTTAATAAAACTATCCATATGCAATGCACTGAGTTATATCAGGTTTTAATGAAACTATCCATATGCAATGCACTGAGTTATATCAGGTTTTAATAAAACTATCCATATGCAATGCACTGAGTTATATCAGTTTTTAATAAAACTATCCATATGCAATGCACTGCGTTATATCAGTTTTTAATAAAACTATCCATATGCAATGCACTGCGTTATATCAGTTTTTAATAAAACTATCCATATGCAATGCACTGAGTTATATCAGTTTTTAATAAAACTATCCATATGCAATGCAGTGAGTGATATCAGTTTTTAATAAAACTATCCATACGCAATGCACTGAGTTATATCAGGTTTTAATAAAACTATCCATATGCAATGCACTGAGTTATATCAGTTTTTAATAAAACAATCCATATGCAATGCACTGAGTTATATCAGGTTTTAATAAAACTATCCATATGCAATGCACTGCGTTATATCAGGTTTTAATAAAACTATCCATATGCAATGCAGTGAGTTATATCAGGTTTTAATAAAACTATCCATATGCAATGCACTGAGTTATATCAGTTTTTAATAAAACTATCCATATGCAATGCACTGAGTTATATCAGTTTTTAATAAAGCTATCCATATGCAATGCACTGAGTTATATCAGTTTTTAATAAAACTATCCATATGCAATGCACTGAGTTATATCAGTTTTTAATAAAGCTATCCATATGCAGTGCACTGAGTTATATCAGTTTTTAATAAAACTATCCATATGCAATGCACTGAGTTATATCAGGTTTTAATAAAACTATCCATATGCAATGCAGTGAGTTATATCAAGTTTTAATAAAACTATCCATATGCAATGCACTGAGTTATATCAGTTTTTAATAAAACTATCCATATGCAATGCACTGAGTTATATCAGTTTTTAATAAAACTATCCATATGCAATGCACTGAGTTATATCAGTTTTTAATAAAACTATCCATATGCAATGCACTGAGTTATATCAGTTTTTAATAAAACTATGCATATGCAATGCAGTGAGTTATATCAGTTTTTAATAAAACTATCCATATGCAATGCACTGAGTTATATCAGTTTTTAATAAAACTATCCATATGCAATGCACTGCGTTATATCAGTTTTTAATAAAACTATCCATATGCAATGCACTGCGTTATATCAGTTTTTAATAAAACTATCCATATGCAATGCACTGAGTTATATCAGGTTTTAATAAAACTATCCATATGCAATGCACTGAGTTATATCAGTTTTTAATAAAACTATCCATATGCAATGCACTTAGTTATAACAGTTTTTAATAAAACTATCCATATGCAATGCACTGCGTTATATCAGTTTTTAATAAAACTATCCATATGCAATGCACTGAGTTATATCAGGTTTTAATAAAACTATCCATATGCAATGCACTTAGTTATATCAGTTTTTAATAAAACTATCCATATGCAATGCACTTAGTTATAACAGTTTTTAATAAAACTATCCATATGCAATGCACTTAGTTATATCAGTTTTTAATAAAACTATCCATATGCAATGCACTGAGTTATATCAGTTTTTAATAAAACTATCCATATGCAATGCACTGAGTTATATCAGTTTTTAATAAAACTATCCATATGCAATGCACTTAGTTATATCAGTTTTTAATAAAACTATCCATATGCAATGCACTGAGTTATAACAGTTTTTAATAAAACTATCCATATGCAATGCACTTAGTTATATCAGTTTTTAATAAAACTATCCATATGCAATGCACTGAGTTATATCAGTTTTTAATAAAACTATCCATATGCAATGCACTGAGTTATATCAGTTTTTAATAAAACTATCCATATGCAATGCACTGAGTTATATCAGTTTTTAATAAAACTATGCATATGCAATGCAGTGAGTTATATCAGGTTTTAATAAAACTATCCATATGCAATGCACTTAGTTATATCAGGTTTTAATAAAACTATCCATATGCAATGCACTGAGTTATATCAGTTTTTAATAAAACTATGCATATGCAATGCACTGAGTTATATCAGTTTTTAATAAAACTATGCATATGCAATGCAGTGAGTTATATCAGTTTTTAATAAAACTATCCATATGCAATGCACTGAGTTATACCAGTTTTTAATAAAACTATCCATATGCAATGCACTGCGTTATATCAGTTTTTAATAAAACTATCCATATGCAATGCACTGAGTTATATCAGTTTTTAATAAAGCTATCCATATGCAATGCACTGAGTTATATCAGGTTTTAATAAAACTATCCATATGCAATGCACTGAGTTATATCAGTTTTTAATAAAGCTATCCATATGCAATGCACTGAGTTATATCAGTTTTTAATAAAACTATCCATATGCAATGCACTGAGTTATATCAGTTTTTAATAAAACTATCCATATGCAATGCACTGAGTTATATCAGTTTTTAATAAAACTATCCATATGCAATGCACTTAGTTATAACAGTTTTTAATAAAACTATCCATATGCAATGCACTGAGTTATATCAGTTTTTAATAAAACTATCCATATGCAATGCACTGAGTTATATCAGGTTTTAATAAAACTATCCATATGCAATGCACTGAGTTATAGCAGTTTTTAATAAAACTATCCATATGCAATGCACTTAGTTATATCAGGTTTTAATAAAACTATCCATATGCAATGCACTGAGTTATAGCAGTTTTTAATAAAACTATCCATATGCAATGCACTGAGTTATATCAGTTTTTAATAAAACTATGCATATGCAATGCAGTGAGTTATATCAGTTTTTAATAAAACTATCCACATGCAATGCACTGAGTTATATCAGTTTTTAATAAAACTATCCATATGCAATGCACTTAGTTATAACAGTTTTTAATAAAACTATCCATATGCAATGCACTGAGTTATATCAGTTTTTAATAAAACTATCCATATGCAATGCACTGAGTTATATCAGTTTTTAATAAAACTATCCATATGCAATGCACTTAGTTATAACAGTTTTTAATAAAACTATCCATATGCAATGCACTTAGTTATATCAGGTTTTAATAAAACTATCCATATGCAATGCACTGAGTTATAGCAGTTTTTAATAAAACTATCCATATGCAATGCACTGAGTTATATCAGTTTTTAATAAAACTATGCATATGCAATGCAGTGAGTTATATCAGTTTTTAATAAAACTATCCATATGCAATGCACTGAGTTATATCAGTTTTTAATAAAACTATCCATATGCAATGCACTTAGTTATATCAGTTTTTAATAAAACTATCCATATGCAATGCACTTAGTTATATCAGGTTTTAATAAAACTATCCATATGCAATGCACTGAGTTATAGCAGTTTTTAATAAAACTATCCATATGCAATGCACTGAGTTATATCAGTTTTTAATAAAACTATGCATATGCAATGCAGTGAGTTATATCAGTTTTTAATAAAACTATCCATATGCAATGCACTGAGTTATACCAGTTTTTAATAAAACTATCCATATGCAATGCACTGCGTTATATCAGTTTTTAATAAAACTATCCATATGCAATGCACTGAGTTATATCAGTTTTTAATAAAGCTATCCATATGCAATGCACTGAGTTATATCAGGTTTTAATAAAACTATCCATATGCAATGCAGTGAGTTATATCAAGTTTTAATAAAACTATCCATATGCAATGCACTGAGTTATATCAGTTTTTAATAAAACTATCCATATGCAATGCACTGAGTTATATCAGTTTTTAATAAAACTATGCATATGCAATGCAGTGAGTTATATCAGTTTTTAATAAAACTATCCATATGCAATGCACTGAGTTATATCAGTTTTTAATAAAACTATCCATATGCAATGCACTGCGTTATATCAGTTTTTAATAAAACTATCCATATGCAATGCACTGCGTTATATCAGTTTTTAATAAAACTATCCATATGCAATGCACTGAGTTATATCAGGTTTTAATAAAACTATCCATATGCAATGCACTGAGTTATATCAGTTTTTAATAAAACTATCCATATGCAATGCACTGAGTTATATCAGTTTTTAATAAAGCTATCCATATGCAATGCACTGAGTTATATCAGTTTTTAATAAAATTATCCATATGCAATGCACTGCGTTATATCAGTTTTTAATAAAACTATCCATATGCAATGCACTGCGTTATATCAGTTTTTAATAAAACTATCCATATGCAATGCACTGAGTTATATCAGTTTTTAATAAAACTATCCATATGCAATGCACTGAGTTATATCAGTTTTTAATAAAACTATCCATATGCAATGCACTGAGTTATATCAGGTTTTAATAAAACTATCCATATGCAATGCAGTGAGTTATATCAAGTTTTAATAAAACTATCCATATGCAATGCACTGAGTTATATCAGTTTTTAATAAAACTATCCATATGCAATGCACTGAGTTATATCAGTTTTTAATAAAACTATCCATATGCAATGCACTGAGTTATATCAGTTTTTAATAAAACTATGCATATGCAATGCAGTGAGTTATATCAGTTTTTAATAAAACTATCCATATGCAATGCACTGAGTTATATCAGTTTTTAATAAAACTATCCATATGCAATGCACTGCGTTATATCAGTTTTTAATAAAACTATCCATATGCAATGCACTGCGTTATATCAGTTTTTAATAAAACTATCCATATGCAATGCACTGAGTTATATCAGTTTTTAATAAAACTATCCATATGCAATGCACTGAGTTATATCAGTTTTTAATAAAACTATCCATATGCAATGCACTGAGTTATATCAGGTTTTAATAAAACTATCCATATGCAATGCAGTGAGTTATATCTAGTTTTAATAAAACTATCCATATGCAATGCACTGAGTTATATCAGTTTTTAATAAAACTATCCATATGCAATGCACTGAGTTATATCAGTTTTTAATAAAACTATCCATATGCAATGCACTGAGTTATATCAGTTTTTAATAAAACTATGCATATGCAATGCAGTGAGTTATATCAGTTTTTAATAAAACTATCCATATGCAATGCACTGAGTTATATCAGTTTTTAATAAAACTATCCATATGCAATGCACTGCGTTATATCAGTTTTGAATAAAACTATCCATATGCAATGCACTGCGTTATATCAGTTTTTAATAAAACTATCCATATGCAATGCACTGAGTTATATCAGTTTTTAATAAAACTATCCATATGCAATGCACTGAGTTATATCAGTTTTTAATAAAACTATCCATATGCAATGCACTTAGTTATATCAGGTTTTAATAAAACTATCCATATGCAATGCAGTGAGTTATATCAAGTTTTAATAAAACTATCCATATGCAATGCATTGAGTTATATCAGTTTTTAATAAAACTATCCATATGCAATGCACTGAGTTATATCAGTTTTTAATAAAACTATCCATATGCAATGCACTGAGTTATATCAGTTTTTAATAAAACTATGCATATGCAATGCAGTGAGTTATATCAGTTTTTAATAAAACTATCCATATGCAATGCACTGAGTTATATCAGTTTTTAATAAAACTATCCATATGCAATGCACTGCGTTATATCAGTTTTTAATAAAACTATCCATATGCAATGCACTGCGTTATATCAGTTTTTAATAAAACTATCCATATGCAATGCACTGAGTTATATCAGGTTTTAATAAAACTATCCATATGCAATGCACTGAGTTATATCAGTTTTTAATAAAACTATCCATATGCAATGCACTGCGTTATATCAGTTTTTAATAAAACTATCCATATGCAATGCACTGCGTTATATCAGTTTTTAATAAAACTATCCATATGCAATGCACTGAGTTATATCAGTTTTTAATAAAACTATCCATATGCAATGCACTGAGTTATATCAGTTTTTAATAAAGCTATCCATATGCAATGCACTGAGTTATATCAGTTTTTAATAAAACTATCCATATGCAATGCACTGAGTTATATCAGTTTTTAATAAAACTATCCATATGCAATGCACTGAGTTATATCAGTTTTTAATAAAACTATCCATATGCAATGCACTGAGTTATATCAGTTTTTAATAAAACTATGCATATGCAATGCAGTGAGTTATATCAGTTTTTAATAAAACTATCCATATGCAATGCACTGAGTTATATCAGTTTTTAATAAAACTATCCATGTGCAATGCGCTGCGTTATATCAGTTTTTAATAAAACTATCCATATGCAATGCACTGCGTTATATCAGTTTTTAATAAAACTATCCATATGCAATGCACTGAGTTATATCAGGTTTTAATAAAACTATCCATATGCAATGCACTGAGTTATATCAGTTTTTAATAAAACTATCCATATGCAATGCACTGCGTTATATCAGTTTTTAATAAAACTATCCATATGCAATGCACTGCGTTATATCAGTTTTTAATAAAGCTATCCATATGCAATGTACTGAGTTATATCAGTTTTTAATAAAACTATCCATATGCAATGCACTGAGTTATATCAGTTTTTAATAAAACTATCCATATGCAATGCAGTGAGTTATATCAGGTTTTAATAAAACTATCCATATGCACTGCACTGAGTTATATCAGTTTTTAATAAAACTAACCAAATGCAATGCACTGAGTTATATGAGGTTTTAATAAAACTATCCATATGCAATGCACTGCGTTATATAAGTTTTTAATAAAACTATCCATAGGCAATGCACTGCGTTATATCAGTTTTTAATAAAACTATCCATATGCAATGCACTGAGTTATATCAGTTTTTAATAAAACTATCCATATGCAATGCACTGAGTTATATCAGTTTTTAATAAAACTATCCATATGCAATGCACTGCGTTATATAAGTTTTTAATAAAACTATCCATATGCAATGCACTGCGTTATATCAGTTTTTAATAAAACTATCCATATGCAATGCACTGAGTTATATGAGGTTTTAATAAAACAATCCATATGCAATGCACTGAGTTATATGAGGTTTTAATAAAACTATCCATATGCAATGCGCTGAGTTATATGAGGTTTTAATAAAACTATCCATATGCAATGCACTGCGTTATATAAGTTTTTAATAAAACTATCCATATGCAATGCACTGAGTTATATGAGGTTTTAATAAAACTATCCATATGCAATGCACTGAGTTATATGAGGTTTTAATAAAACTATCCATATGCAATGCACTGCGTTATATCAGTTTTTAATAAAACTATCCATATGCAATGCACTGATTTATATCAGGTTTTAATGAAACTATCCATATGCAATGCACTGAGTTATATCAGTTTTTAATAAAACTATCCATATGCAATGCACTGAGTTATATCAGTTTTTAATAAAACTATGCATATGCAATGCAGTGAGTTATATCAGTTTTTAATAAAACTATCCATATGCAATGCACTGAGTTATATCAGTTTTTAATAAAACTATCCATATGCAATGCACTGCGTTATATCAGTTTTGAATAAAACTATCCATATGCAATGCACTGCGTTATATCAGTTTTTAATAAAACTATCCATATGCAATGCACTGAGTTATATCAGTTTTTAATAAAACTATCCATATGCAATGCACTGAGTTATATCAGTTTTTAATAAAACTATCCATATGCAATGCACTGAGTTATATCAGGTTTTAATAAAACTATCCATATGCAATGCAGTGAGTTATATCAAGTTTTAATAAAACTATCCATATGCAATGCATTGAGTTATATCAGTTTTTAATAAAACTATCCATATGCAATGCACTGAGTTATATCAGTTTTTAATAAAACTATCCATATGCAATGCACTGAGTTATATCAGTTTTTAATAAAACTATGCATATGCAATGCAGTGAGTTATATCAGTTTTTAATAAAACTATCCATATGCAATGCACTGAGTTATATCAGTTTTTAATAAAACTATCCATATGCAATGCACTGCGTTATATCAGTTTTTAATAAAACTATCCATATGCAATGCACTGCGTTATATCAGTTTTTAATAAAACTATCCATATGCAATGCACTGAGTTATATCAGGTTTTAATAAAACTATCCATATGCAATGCACTGAGTTATATCAGTTTTTTAATAAAACTATCCATATGCAATGCACTGCGTTATATCAGTTTTTAATAAAACTATCCATATGCAATGCACTGCGTTATATCAGTTTTTAATAAAACTATCCATATGCAATGCACTGAGTTATATCAGTTTTTAATAAAACTATCCATATGCAATGCACTGAGTTATATCAGTTTTTAATAAAGCTATCCATATGCAATGCACTGAGTTATATCAGTTTTTAATAAAACTATCCATATGCAATGCACTGAGTTATATCAGTTTTTAATAAAACTATCCATATGCAATGCACTGAGTTATATCAGTTTTTAATAAAACTATCCATATGCAATGCACTGAGTTATATCAGTTTTTAATAAAACTATGCATATGCAATGCAGTGAGTTATATCAGTTTTTAATAAAACTATCCATATGCAATGCACTGAGTTATATCAGTTTTTAATAAAACTATCCATATGCAATGCGCTGCGTTATATCAGTTTTTAATAAAACTATCCATATGCAATGCACTGCGTTATATCAGTTTTTAATAAAACTATCCATATGCAATGCACTGAGTTATATCAGGTTTTAATAAAACTATCCATATGCAATGCACTGAGTTATATCAGTTTTTAATAAAACTATCCATATGCAATGCACTGCGTTATATCAGTTTTTAATAAAACTATCCATATGCAATGCACTGCGTTATATCAGTTTTTAATAAAGCTATCCATATGCAATGCACTGAGTTATATCAGTTTTTAATAAAACTATCCATATGCAATGCACTGAGTTATATCAGTTTTTAATAAAACTATCCATATGCAATGCAGTGAGTTATATCAGGTTTTAATAAAACTATCCATATGCACTGCACTGAGTTATATCAGTTTTTAATAAAACTAACCAAATGCAATGCACTGAGTTATATGAGGTTTTAATAAAACTATCCATATGCAATGCACTGCGTTATATAAGTTTTTAATAAAACTATCCATAGGCAATGCACTGCGTTATATCAGTTTTTAATAAAACTATCCATATGCAATGCACTGAGTTATATCAGTTTTTAATAAAACTATCCATATGCAATGCACTGAGTTATATCAGTTTTTAATAAAACTATCCATATGCAATGCACTGCGTTATATAAGTTTTTAATAAAACTATCCATATGCAATGCACTGCGTTATATCAGTTTTTAATAAAACTATCCATATGCAATGCACTGAGTTATATCAGTTTTTAATAAAACTATCCATATGCAATGCACTGAGTTATATCAGTTTTTAATAAAACTATGCATATGCAATGCAGTGAGTTATATCAGTTTTTAATAAAACTATCCATATGCAATGCACTGAGTTATATCAGTTTTTAATAAAACTATCCATATGCAATGCACTGCGTTATATCAGTTTTTAATAAAACTATCCATATGCAATGCACTGCGTTATATCAGTTTTTAATAAAACTATCCATATGCAATGCACTGAGTTATATCAGGTTTTAATAAAACTATCCATATGCAATGCACTGAGTTATATCAGTTTTTAATAAAACTATCCATATGCAATGCACTGCGTTATATCAGTTTTTAATAAAACTATCCATATGCAATGCACTGCGTTATATCAGTTTTTAATAAAACTATCCATATGCAATGCACTGAGTTATATCAGTTTTTAATAAAACTATCCATATGCAATGCACTGAGTTATATCAGTTTTTAATAAAGCTATCCATATGCAATGCACTGAGTTATATCAGTTTTTAATAAAACTATCCATATGCAATGCACTGCGTTATATCAGTTTTTAATAAAACTATCCATATGCAATGCACTGAGTTATATCAGTTTTTAATAAAACTATCCATATGCAATGCACTGAGTTATATCAGTTTTTAATAAAGCTATCCATATGCAATGCACTGAGTTATATCAGTTTTTAATAAAACTATCCATATGCAATGCACTGAGTTATATCAGTTTTTAATAAAACTATCCATATGCAATGCACTGAGTTATATCAGTTTTTAATAAAACTATCCATATGCAATGCACTGAGTTATATCAGTTTTTAATAAAACTATGCATATGCAATGCAGTGAGTTATATCAGTTTTTAATAAAACTATCCATATGCAATGCACTGAGTTATATCAGTTTTTAATAAAACTATCCATGTGCAATGCGCTGCGTTATATCAGTTTTTAATAAAACTATCCATATGCAATGCACTGCGTTATATCAGTTTTTAATAAAACTATCCATATGCAATGCACTGAGTTATATCAGGTTTTAATAAAACTATCCATATGCAATGCACTGAGTTATATCAGTTTTTAATAAAACTATCCATATGCAATGCACTGCGTTATATCAGTTTTTAATAAAACTATCCATATGCAATGCACTGCGTTATATCAGTTTTTAATAAAGCTATCCATATGCAATGTACTGAGTTATATCAGTTTTTAATAAAACTATCCATATGCAATGCACTGAGTTATATCAGTTTTTAATAAAACTATCCATATGCAATGCAGTGAGTTATATCAGGTTTTAATAAAACTATCCATATGCACTGCACTGAGTTATATCAGTTTTTAATAAAACTAACCAAATGCAATGCACTGAGTTATATGAGGTTTTAATAAAACTATCCATATGCAATGCACTGCGTTATATAAGTTTTTAATAAAACTATCCATAGGCAATGCACTGCGTTATATCAGTTTTTAATAAAACTATCCATATGCAATGCACTGAGTTATATCAGTTTTTAATAAAACTATCCATATGCAATGCACTGAGTTATATCAGTTTTTAATAAAACTATCCATATGCAATGCACTGCGTTATATAAGTTTTTAATAAAACTATCCATATGCAATGCACTGCGTTATATCAGTTTTTAATAAAACTATCCATATGCAATGCACTGAGTTATATGAGGTTTTAATAAAACAATCCATATGCAATGCACTGAGTTATATGAGGTTTTAATAAAACTATCCATATGCAATGCGCTGAGTTATATGAGGTTTTAATAAAACTATCCATATGCAATGCACTGCGTTATATAAGTTTTTAATAAAACTATCCATATGCAATGCACTGAGTTATATGAGGTTTTAATAAAACTATCCATATGCAATGCACTGAGTTATATGAGGTTTTAATAAAACTATCCATATGCAATGCACTGCGTTATATCAGTTTTTAATAAAACTATCCATATGCAATGCACTGATTTATATCAGGTTTTAATGAAACTATCCATATGCAATGCACTGAGTTATATCAGTTTTTAATAAAACTATCCATATGCAATGCACTGAGTTATATCAGTTTTTAATAAAACTATGCATATGCAATGCAGTGAGTTATATCAGTTTTTAATAAAACTATCCATATGCAATGCACTGAGTTATATCAGTTTTTAATAAAACTATCCATATGCAATGCACTGCGTTATATCAGTTTTGAATAAAACTATCCATATGCAATGCACTGCGTTATATCAGTTTTTAATAAAACTATCCATATGCAATGCACTGAGTTATATCAGTTTTTAATAAAACTATCCATATGCAATGCACTGAGTTATATCAGTTTTTAATAAAACTATCCATATGCAATGCACTGAGTTATATCAGGTTTTAATAAAACTATCCATATGCAATGCAGTGAGTTATATCAAGTTTTAATAAAACTATCCATATGCAATGCATTGAGTTATATCAGTTTTTAATAAAACTATCCATATGCAATGCACTGAGTTATATCAGTTTTTAATAAAACTATCCATATGCAATGCACTGAGTTATATCAGTTTTTAATAAAACTATGCATATGCAATGCAGTGAGTTATATCAGTTTTTAATAAAACTATCCATATGCAATGCACTGAGTTATATCAGTTTTTAATAAAACTATCCATATGCAATGCACTGCGTTATATCAGTTTTTAATAAAACTATCCATATGCAATGCACTGCGTTATATCAGTTTTTAATAAAACTATCCATATGCAATGCACTGAGTTATATCAGGTTTTAATAAAACTATCCATATGCAATGCACTGAGTTATATCAGTTTTTTAATAAAACTATCCATATGCAATGCACTGCGTTATATCAGTTTTTAATAAAACTATCCATATGCAATGCACTGCGTTATATCAGTTTTTAATAAAACTATCCATATGCAATGCACTGAGTTATATCAGTTTTTAATAAAACTATCCATATGCAATGCACTGAGTTATATCAGTTTTTAATAAAGCTATCCATATGCAATGCACTGAGTTATATCAGTTTTTAATAAAACTATCCATATGCAATGCACTGAGTTATATCAGTTTTTAATAAAACTATCCATATGCAATGCACTGAGTTATATCAGTTTTTAATAAAACTATCCATATGCAATGCACTGAGTTATATCAGTTTTTAATAAAACTATGCATATGCAATGCAGTGAGTTATATCAGTTTTTAATAAAACTATCCATATGCAATGCACTGAGTTATATCAGTTTTTAATAAAACTATCCATATGCAATGCGCTGCGTTATATCAGTTTTTAATAAAACTATCCATATGCAATGCACTGCGTTATATCAGTTTTTAATAAAACTATCCATATGCAATGCACTGAGTTATATCAGGTTTTAATAAAACTATCCATATGCAATGCACTGAGTTATATCAGTTTTTAATAAAACTATCCATATGCAATGCACTGCGTTATATCAGTTTTTAATAAAACTATCCATATGCAATGCACTGCGTTATATCAGTTTTTAATAAAGCTATCCATATGCAATGCACTGAGTTATATCAGTTTTTAATAAAACTATCCATATGCAATGCACTGAGTTATATCAGTTTTTAATAAAACTATCCATATGCAATGCAGTGAGTTATATCAGGTTTTAATAAAACTATCCATATGCACTGCACTGAGTTATATCAGTTTTTAATAAAACTAACCAAATGCAATGCACTGAGTTATATGAGGTTTTAATAAAACTATCCATATGCAATGCACTGAGTTATATCAGGTTTTAATAAAACTATCCATATGCAATGCAGTGAGTTATATCAAGTTTTAATAAAACTATCCATATGCAATGCACTGAGTTATATCAGTTTTTAATAAAACTATCCATATGCAATGCACTGAGTTATATCAGTTTTTAATAAAACTATCCATATGCAATGCACTGAGTTATATCAGTTTTTAATAAAACTATGCATATGCAATGCAGTGAGTTATATCAGTTTTTAATAAAACTATCCATATGCAATGCACTGAGTTATATCAGTTTTTAATAAAACTATCCATATGCAATGCACTGCGTTATATCAGTTTTTAATAAAACTATCCATATGCAATGCACTGCGTTATATCAGTTTTTAATAAAACTATCCATATGCAATGCACTGAGTTATATCAGTTTTTAATAAAACTATCCATATGCAATGCACTGAGTTATATCAGTTTTTAATAAAACTATCCATATGCAATGCACTGAGTTATATCAGGTTTTAATAAAACTATCCATATGCAATGCAGTGAGTTATATCTAGTTTTAATAAAACTATCCATATGCAATGCACTGAGTTATATCAGTTTTTAATAAAACTATCCATATGCAATGCACTGAGTTATATCAGTTTTTAATAAAACTATCCATATGCAATGCACTGAGTTATATCAGTTTTTAATAAAACTATGCATATGCAATGCAGTGAGTTATATCAGTTTTTAATAAAACTATCCATATGCAATGCACTGAGTTATATCAGTTTTTAATAAAACTATCCATATGCAATGCACTGCGTTATATCAGTTTTGAATAAAACTATCCATATGCAATGCACTGCGTTATATCAGTTTTTAATAAAACTATCCATATGCAATGCACTGAGTTATATCAGTTTTTAATAAAACTATCCATATGCAATGCACTGAGTTATATCAGTTTTTAATAAAACTATCCATATGCAATGCACTTAGTTATATCAGGTTTTAATAAAACTATCCATATGCAATGCAGTGAGTTATATCAAGTTTTAATAAAACTATCCATATGCAATGCATTGAGTTATATCAGTTTTTAATAAAACTATCCATATGCAATGCACTGAGTTATATCAGTTTTTAATAAAACTATCCATATGCAATGCACTGAGTTATATCAGTTTTTAATAAAACTATGCATATGCAATGCAGTGAGTTATATCAGTTTTTAATAAAACTATCCATATGCAATGCACTGAGTTATATCAGTTTTTAATAAAACTATCCATATGCAATGCACTGCGTTATATCAGTTTTTAATAAAACTATCCATATGCAATGCACTGCGTTATATCAGTTTTTAATAAAACTATCCATATGCAATGCACTGAGTTATATCAGGTTTTAATAAAACTATCCATATGCAATGCACTGAGTTATATCAGTTTTTAATAAAACTATCCATATGCAATGCACTGCGTTATATCAGTTTTTAATAAAACTATCCATATGCAATGCACTGCGTTATATCAGTTTTTAATAAAACTATCCATATGCAATGCACTGAGTTATATCAGTTTTTAATAAAACTATCCATATGCAATGCACTGAGTTATATCAGTTTTTAATAAAGCTATCCATATGCAATGCACTGAGTTATATCAGTTTTTAATAAAACTATCCATATGCAATGCACTGAGTTATATCAGTTTTTAATAAAACTATCCATATGCAATGCACTGAGTTATATCAGTTTTTAATAAAACTATCCATATGCAATGCACTGAGTTATATCAGTTTTTAATAAAACTATGCATATGCAATGCAGTGAGTTATATCAGTTTTTAATAAAACTATCCATATGCAATGCACTGAGTTATATCAGTTTTTAATAAAACTATCCATGTGCAATGCGCTGCGTTATATCAGTTTTTAATAAAACTATCCATATGCAATGCACTGCGTTATATCAGTTTTTAATAAAACTATCCATATGCAATGCACTGAGTTATATCAGGTTTTAATAAAACTATCCATATGCAATGCACTGAGTTATATCAGTTTTTAATAAAACTATCCATATGCAATGCACTGCGTTATATCAGTTTTTAATAAAACTATCCATATGCAATGCACTGCGTTATATCAGTTTTTAATAAAGCTATCCATATGCAATGTACTGAGTTATATCAGTTTTTAATAAAACTATCCATATGCAATGCACTGAGTTATATCAGTTTTTAATAAAACTATCCATATGCAATGCAGTGAGTTATATCAGGTTTTAATAAAACTATCCATATGCACTGCACTGAGTTATATCAGTTTTTAATAAAACTAACCAAATGCAATGCACTGAGTTATATGAGGTTTTAATAAAACTATCCATATGCAATGCACTGCGTTATATAAGTTTTTAATAAAACTATCCATAGGCAATGCACTGCGTTATATCAGTTTTTAATAAAACTATCCATATGCAATGCACTGAGTTATATCAGTTTTTAATAAAACTATCCATATGCAATGCACTGAGTTATATCAGTTTTTAATAAAACTATCCATATGCAATGCACTGCGTTATATAAGTTTTTAATAAAACTATCCATATGCAATGCACTGCGTTATATCAGTTTTTAATAAAACTATCCATATGCAATGCACTGAGTTATATGAGGTTTTAATAAAACAATCCATATGCAATGCACTGAGTTATATGAGGTTTTAATAAAACTATCCATATGCAATGCGCTGAGTTATATGAGGTTTTAATAAAACTATCCATATGCAATGCACTGCGTTATATAAGTTTTTAATAAAACTATCCATATGCAATGCACTGAGTTATATGAGGTTTTAATAAAACTATCCATATGCAATGCACTGAGTTATATGAGGTTTTAATAAAACTATCCATATGCAATGCACTGCGTTATATCAGTTTTTAATAAAACTATCCATATGCAATGCACTGATTTATATCAGGTTTTAATGAAACTATCCATATGCAATGCACTGAGTTATATCAGTTTTTAATAAAACTATCCATATGCAATGCACTGAGTTATATCAGTTTTTAATAAAACTATGCATATGCAATGCAGTGAGTTATATCAGTTTTTAATAAAACTATCCATATGCAATGCACTGAGTTATATCAGTTTTTAATAAAACTATCCATATGCAATGCACTGCGTTATATCAGTTTTGAATAAAACTATCCATATGCAATGCACTGCGTTATATCAGTTTTTAATAAAACTATCCATATGCAATGCACTGAGTTATATCAGTTTTTAATAAAACTATCCATATGCAATGCACTGAGTTATATCAGTTTTTAATAAAACTATCCATATGCAATGCACTGAGTTATATCAGGTTTTAATAAAACTATCCATATGCAATGCAGTGAGTTATATCAAGTTTTAATAAAACTATCCATATGCAATGCATTGAGTTATATCAGTTTTTAATAAAACTATCCATATGCAATGCACTGAGTTATATCAGTTTTTAATAAAACTATCCATATGCAATGCACTGAGTTATATCAGTTTTTAATAAAACTATGCATATGCAATGCAGTGAGTTATATCAGTTTTTAATAAAACTATCCATATGCAATGCACTGAGTTATATCAGTTTTTAATAAAACTATCCATATGCAATGCACTGCGTTATATCAGTTTTTAATAAAACTATCCATATGCAATGCACTGCGTTATATCAGTTTTTAATAAAACTATCCATATGCAATGCACTGAGTTATATCAGGTTTTAATAAAACTATCCATATGCAATGCACTGAGTTATATCAGTTTTTTAATAAAACTATCCATATGCAATGCACTGCGTTATATCAGTTTTTAATAAAACTATCCATATGCAATGCACTGCGTTATATCAGTTTTTAATAAAACTATCCATATGCAATGCACTGAGTTATATCAGTTTTTAATAAAACTATCCATATGCAATGCACTGAGTTATATCAGTTTTTAATAAAGCTATCCATATGCAATGCACTGAGTTATATCAGTTTTTAATAAAACTATCCATATGCAATGCACTGAGTTATATCAGTTTTTAATAAAACTATCCATATGCAATGCACTGAGTTATATCAGTTTTTAATAAAACTATCCATATGCAATGCACTGAGTTATATCAGTTT
>JAWMAG010000376.1:0-33905 GCA_037013455.1 Ceratitis rosa
TCAGTTTTTAATAAAACTATCCATATGCAATGCACTGAGTTATATCAGGTTTTAATAAAACTATCCATATGCAATGCACTGAGTTATATCAGTTTTTAATAAAACTATCCATATGCAATGCACTGAGTTATATCAGTTTTTAATAAAACTATCCATATGCAATGCACTGAGTTATATCAGTTTTTAATAAAACTATCCATATGCAATGCACTGAGTTATATCAGTTTTTAATAAAACTATCCATATGCAATGCACTGAGTTATATCAGTTTTTAATAAAACTAACCAAATGCAATGCACTGCGTTATATCAGTTTTTAATAAAACTATCCATATGCAATGCACTGCGTTATATCAGTTTTTAATAAAACTATTCATATGCAATGCACTGAGTTATATCAGGTTTTAATAAAACTATCCATATGCAATGCACTGAGTTATATCGGTTTTTAATAAAACTATCCATATGCAATGCACTGAGTTATATCAGTTTTTAATAAAACTATCCATATGCAATGCACTGAGTTATATCAGTTTTTAATAAAACTAACCAAATGCAATGCACTGCGTTATATCAGTTTTTAATAAAACTATCCATATGCAATGCACTGAGTTATATCAGGTTTTAATAAAACTATCCATATGCAATGCACTGAGTTATATCAGTTTTTAATAAAACTATCCATATGCAATGCACTGAGTTATATCAGGTTTTAATAAAACTATCCATATGCAATGCACTGAGTTATATCAGTTTTTAATAAAACTATCCATATGCAATGCACTGAGTTATATCAGTTTTTAATAAAACTATCCATATGCAATGCACTGAGTTATATCAGTTTTTAATAAAACTATCCATATGCAATGCACTGAGTTATATCAGTTTTTAATAAAACTATCCATATGCAATGCACTGAGTTATATCAGTTTTTAATAAAACTAACCAAATGCAATGCACTGCGTTATATCAGTTTTTAATAAAACTATCCATATGCAATGCACTGCGTTATATCAGTTTTTAATAACACTATCCATATGCAATGCACTGAGTTATATCAGGTTTTAATAAAACTATCCATATGCAATGCACTGAGTTATATCAGTTTTTAATAAAACTAACCAAATGCAATGCACTGCGTTATATCAGTTTTTAATAAAACTATCCATATGCAATGCACTGAGTTATATCAGTTTTTAATAAAACTATCCATATGCAATGCACTGAGTTATATCAGTTTTTAATAAAACTATCCATATGCAATGCACTGAGTTATATCAGGTTTTAATAAAACTATCCATATGCAATGCACTGAGTTATATCAGTTTTTAATAAAACTAACCAAATGCAATGCACCGCGTTATATCAGTTTTTAATAAAACTATCCATATGCAATGCACTGAGTTATATCAGTTTTTAATAAAACTATCCATATGCAATGCACTGAGTTATATCAGTTTTTAATAAAACTATCCATATGCAATGCACTGAGTTATATCAGGTTTTAATAAAACTAACCAAATGCAATGCACTGCGTTATATCAGTTTTTAATAAAACTATCCATATGCAATGCACTGAGTTATATCAGGTTTTAATAAAACTATCCATATGCAATGCACTGAGTTATATCAGGTTTTAATAAAACTATCCATATGCAATGCACTGAGTTATATCAGTTTTTAATAAAACTATCCATATGCAATGCACTGAGTTATATCAGGTTTTAATAAAACTATCCATATGCAATGCACTGAGTTATATCAGTTTTTAATAAAACTATTCATATGCAATGCACTGAGTTATATCAGGTTTTAATAAAACTATCCATATGCAATGCACTGAGTTATATCGGTTTTTAATAAAACTATCCATATGCAATGCACTGAGTTATATCAGTTTTTAATAAAACTATCCATATGCAATGCACTGAGTTATATCAGTTTTTAATAAAACTAACCAAATGCAATGCACTGCGTTATATCAGTTTTTAATAAAACTATCCATATGCAATGCACTGAGTTATATCAGGTTTTAATAAAACTATCCATATGCAATGCACTGAGTTATATCAGTTTTTAATAAAACTATCCATATGCAATGCACTGAGTTATATCAGGTTTTAATAAAACTATCCATATGCAATGCACTGAGTTATATCAGTTTTTAATAAAACTATCCATATGCAATGCACTGAGTTATATCAGTTTTTAATAAAACTATCCATATGCAATGCACTGAGTTATATCAGTTTTTAATAAAACTATCCATATGCAATGCACTGAGTTATATCAGTTTTTAATAAAACTATCCATATGCAATGCACTGAGTTATATCAGTTTTTAATAAAACTAACCAAATGCAATGCACTGCGTTATATCAGTTTTTAATAAAACTATCCATATGCAATGCACTGCGTTATATCAGTTTTTAATAAAACTATCCATATGCAATGCACTGAGTTATATCAGGTTTTAATAAAACTATCCCTATGCAATGCACTGAGTTATATCAGTTTTTAATAAAACTAACCAAATGCAATGCACTGCGTTATATCAGTTTTTAATAAAACTATCCATATGCAATGCACTGCGTTATATCAGTTTTTAATAAAACTATCCATATGCAATGCACTGCGTTATATCAGGTTTTAATAAAACTATCCATATGCAATGCACTGAGTTATATCAGGTTTTAATAAAACTATCCATATGCAATGCACTGAGTTATATCAGGTTTTAATAAAACTATCCATATGCAATGCACTGAGTTATATCAGTTTTTAATAAAACTATCCATATGCAATGCACTGAGTTATATCAGTTTTTAATAAAACTATCCATATGCAATGCACTGAGTTATATCAGTTTTTAATAAAACTAACCAAATGCAATGCACTGCGTTATATCAGTTTTTAATAAAGCTATCCATATGCAATGCACTGCGTTATATCAGTTTTTAATAAAACTATCCATATGCAATGCACTGCGTTATATCAGTTTTTAATAAAACTATCCATATGCAATGCACTGAGTTATATCAGGTTTTAATAAAACTATCCATATGCAATGCACTGAGTTATATCAGTTTTAAATAAAACTATCCATATGCAATGCACTGAGTTATATCAGGTTTTAATAAAACTATCCATATGCAATGCACTGAGTTATATCAGGTTTTAATAAAACTATCCATATGCAATGCACTGAGTTATATCAGGTTTTAATAAAACTATCCATATGCAATGCACTGAGTTATATCAGGTTTTAATAAAACTATCCATATGCAATGCACTGAGTTATATCAGTTTTTAATAAAACTATCCATATGCAATGCACTGAGTTATATTAGGTTTTAATAAAACTATCCATATGCAATGCACTGAGTTATATCAGGTTTTAATAAAACTATCCATATGCAATGCACTGAGTTATATCAGTTTTTAATAAAACTATCCATATGCAATGCACTGAGTTATATCAGTTTTTAATAAAACTATCCATATGCAATGCACTGAGTTATATCAGTTTTTAATAAAACTATCCATATGCAAAGCACTGAGTTATATCAGTTTTTAATAAAACTATCCATATGCAATGCAGTGAGTGATATCAGTTTTTAATAAAACTATCCATACGCAATGCACTGAGTTATATCAGTTTTTAATAAAACTATCCATATGCAATGCACTGCGTTATATCAGTTTTTAATAAAACTATCCATATGCAATGCTCTGCGTTATATCAGGTTTTAATAAAACTATCCATATGCAATGCACTGAGTTATATCAGGTTTTAATAAAACTATCCATATGCAATGCACTGCGTTATATCAGTTTTTAATAAAACTATCCATATGCAATGCACTGAGTTATATCAGTTTTTAATAAAACTATCCATATGCAATGCACTGCGTTATATCAGTTTTTAATAAAACTATCCATATGCAATGCACTGAGTTATATCAGGTTTTAATAAAACTATCCATATGCAATGCACTGAGTTATATCAGGTTTTAATAAAACTATCCATATGCAATGCACTGAGTTATATCAGTTTTTAATAAAACTATCCATATGCAATGCACTGAGTTATATCAGGTTTTAATAAAACTATCCATATGCAATGCACTGAGTTATATCAGGTTTTAATAAAACTATCCATATGCAATGCACTGAGTTATATCAGGTTTCAATAAAACTATCCATATGCAATGCGCTGAGTTATATCAGGTTTTAATAAAACTATCCATATGCAATGCACTGCGTTATATCAGGTTTTAATAAAACTATCCATATGCAATGCACTGAGTTATATCAGTTTTTAATAAAACTATCCATATGCAATGCACTGAGTTATATCAAGTTTTAATAAAACTATCCATATGCAATGCACTGAGTTATATCAGGTTTTAATAAAACTATCCATATGCAATGCACTGAGTTATATCAGGTTTTAATAAAACTATCCATAGGCAATGCACTGAGTTATATCAGTTTTTAATAAAACTAACCAAATGCAATGCACTGCGTTATATCAGTTTTTAATAAAACTATCCATATGCAATGCACTGCGTTATATCAGTTTTTAATAAAACTATCCATATGCAATGCACTGAGCTATATCAGGTTTTAATAAAACTATCCATATGCAATGCACTGAGTTATATCAGGTTTTAATAAAACTATCCATATGCAATGCACTGAGTTATATCAGGTTTCAATAAAACTATCCATATGCAACGCACTGAGTTATATCAGTTTTTAATAAAACTATCCATATGCAATGCACTGAGTTATATCAAGTTTTAATAAAACTATCCATATGCAATGCACTGAGTTATATCAGGTTTTAATAAAACTATCCATATGCAACGCACTGAGTTATATCAGTTTTTAATAAAACTATCCATATGCAATGCACTGAGTTATATCAAGTTTTAATAAAACTATCCATATGCAATGCACTGAGTTATATCAGGTTTTAATAAAACTATCCATATGCAATGCACTGAGTTATATCAGGTTTCAATAAAACTATCCATATGCAATGCGCTGAGTTATATCAGGTTTTAATAAAACTATCCATATGCAATGCACTGAGTTATATCAGGTTTTAATAAAACTATCCATATGCAATGCACTGAGTTATATCAGGTTTTAATAAAACTATCCATATGCAATGCACTGAGTTATATCAGGTTTCAATAAAACTATCCATATGCAATGCGCTGAGTTATATCAGGTTTTAATAAAACTATCCATATGCAATGCACTGAGTTATATCAGTTTTTAATAAAACTATCCATATGCAATGCACTGAGTTATATCAGGTTTTAATAAAACTATCCATATGCAATGCACTGAGTTATATCAGGTTTCAATAAAACTATCCATATGCAACGCACTGAGTTATATCAGTTTTTAATAAAACTATCCATATGCAATGCACTGAGTTATATCAAGTTTTAATAAAACTATCCATATGCAATGCACTGAGTTATATCAGTTTTTAATAAAACTATCCATATGCAATGCACTGAGTTATATCAGGTTTCAATAAAACTATCCATATGCAATGCGCTGAGTTATATCAGGTTTTAATAAAACTATCCATATGCAATGCACTGAGTTATATCAGGTTTTAATAAAACTATCCATATGCAATGCACTGAGTTATATCAGGTTTTAATAAAACTATCCATAGGCAATGCACTGAGTTATATCAGTTTTTAATAAAACTAACCAAATGCAATGCACTGCGTTATATCAGTTTTTAATAAAACTATCCATATGCAATGCACTGCGTTATATCAGTTTTTAATAAAACTATCCATATGCAATGCACTGAGCTATATCAGGTTTTAATAAAACTATCCATATGCAATGCACTGAGTTATATCAGGTTTTAATAAAACTATCCATATGCAATGCACTGAGTTATATCAGGTTTCAATAAAACTATCCATATGCAACGCACTGAGTTATATCAGTTTTTAATAAAACTATCCATATGCAATGCACTGAGTTATATCAAGTTTTAATAAAACTATCCATATGCAATGCACTGAGTTATATCAAGTTTTAATAAAACTATCCATATGCAATGCACTGAGTTATATCAGGTTTTAATAAAACTATCCATATGCAATGCACTGAGTTATATCAGGTTTTAATAAAACTATCCATAGGCAATGCACTGAGTTATATCAGTTTTTAATAAAACTAACCAAATGCAATGCACTGCGTTATATCAGTTTTTAATAAAACTATCCATATGCAATGCACTGCGTTATATCAGTTTTTAATAAAACTATCCATATGCAATGCACTGAGCTATATCAGGTTTTAATAAAACTATCCATATGCAATGCACTGAGTTATATCAGGTTTTAATAAAACTATCCATATGCAATGCACTGAGTTATATCAGGTTTCAATAAAACTATCCATATGCAACGCACTGAGTTATATCAGTTTTTAATAAAACTATCCATATGCAATGCACTGAGTTATATCAAGTTTTAATAAAACTATCCATATGCAATGCACTGAGTTATATCAGGTTTTAATAAAACTGTCCATATGCAACGCACTGAGTTATATCAGTTTTTAATAAAACTATCCATATGCAATGCACTGAGTTATATCAAGTTTTAATAAAACTATCCATATGCAATGCACTGAGTTATATCAGGTTTTAATAAAACTATCCATATGCAATGCACTGAGTTATATCAGGTTTCAATAAAACTATCCATATGCAATGCGCTGAGTTATATCAGGTTTTAATAAAACTATCCATATGCAATGCACTGAGTTATATCAGGTTTTAATAAAACTATCCATATGCAATGCACTGAGTTATATCAGGTTTTAATAAAACTATCCATATGCAATGCACTGAGTTATATCAGGTTTCAATAAAACTATCCATATGCAATGCGCTGAGTTATATCAGGTTTTAATAAAACTATCCATATGCAATGCACTGCGTTATATCAGGTTTTAATAAAACTATCCATATGCAATGCACTGAGTTATATCAGTTTTTAATAAAACTATCCATATGCAATGCACTGAGTTATATCAAGTTTTAATAAAACTATCCATATGCAATGCACTGAGTTATATCAGGTTTTAATAAAACTATCCATATGCAATGCACTGAGTTATATCAGTTTTTAATAAAACTATCCATATGCAATGCACTGAGTTATATCAGGTTTTAATAAAACTATCCATATGCAATGCACTGAGTTATATCAGGTTTTAATAAAACTATCCATATGCAATGCACTGAGTTATATCAGGTTTTAATAAAACTATCCATATGCAATGCACTGAGTTATATCAGGTTTTAATAAAACTATCCATATGCAATGCACTGAGTTATATCAGGTTTTAATAAAACTATCCATATGCAATGCACTGAGTTATATCAGTTTTTAATAAAACTATCCATATGCAATGCACTGAGTTATATCAAGTTTTAATAAAACTATCCATATGCAATGCACTGAGTTATATCAGGTTTTAATAAAACTATCCATATGCAATGCACTGAGTTATATCAGGTTTCAATAAAACTATCCATATGCAATGCGCTGAGTTATATCAGGTTTTAATAAAACTATCCATATGCAATGCACTGAGTTATATCAGGTTTTAATAAAACTATCCATATGCAATGCACTGAGTTATATCAGGTTTTAATAAAACTATCCATATGCAATGCACTGCGTTATATCAGTTTTTAATAAAACTATCCATATGCAATGCACTGAGTTATATCAGGTTTTAATAAAACTATCCATATGCAATGCACTGAGTTATATCAGGTTTCAATAAAACTATCCATATGCAATGCGCTGAGTTATATCAGGTTTTAATAAAACTATCCATATGCAATGCACTGAGTTATATCAGGTTTTAATAAAACTATCCATATGCAATGCACTGAGTTATATCAGGTTTTAATAAAACTATCCATATGCAATGCACTGAGTTATATCAGGTTTCAATAAAACTATCCATATGCAATGCGCTGAGTTATATCAGGTTTTAATAAAACTATCCATATGCAATGCACTGAGTTATATCAGGTTTTAATAAAACTATCCATATGCAATGCACTGAGTTATATCAGTTTTTAATAAAACTATCCATATGCAATGCACTGAGTTATATCAAGTTTTAATAAAACTATCCATATGCAATGCACTGAGTTATATCAGGTTTTAATAAAACTATCCATATGCAATGCACTGAGTTATATCAGGTTTTAATAAAACTATCCATAGGCAATGCACTGAGTTATATCAGTTTTTAATAAAACTAACCAAATGCAATGCACTGCGTTATATCAGTTTTTAATAAAACTATCCATATGCAATGCACTGCGTTATATCAGTTTTTAATAAAACTATCCATATGCAATGCACTGAGCTATATCAGGTTTTAATAAAACTATCCATATGCAACGCACTGAGTTATATCAGTTTTTAATAAAACTATCCATATGCAATGCACTGAGTTATATCAAGTTTTAATAAAACTATCCATATGCAATGCACTGAGTTATATCAGGTTTTAATAAAACTATCCATATGCAATGCACTGAGTTATATCAGGTTTTAATAAAACTATCCATATGCAATGCACTGAGTTATATCAGTTTTTAATAAAACTATCCATATGCAATGCACTGAGTTATATCAAGTTTTAATAAAACTATCCATATGCAATGCACTGAGTTATATCAGGTTTTAATAAAACTATCCATATGCAATGCACTGAGTTATATCAGGTTTTAATAAAACTATCCATATGCAATGCACTGAGTTATATCAGTTTTTAATAAAACTAACCAAATGCAATGCACTGCGTTATATCAGTTTTTAATAAAACTATCCATATGCAATGCACTGCGTTATATCAGTTTTTAATAAAACTATCCATATGCAATGCACTGCGTTATATCAGTTTTTAATAAAACTATCCATATGCAATGCACTGCGTTATATCAGTTTTTAATAAAACTATCCATATGCAATGCACTGCGTTATATCAGGTTTTAATAAAACTATCCATATGCAATGCACTGAGTTATATCAGTTTTTAATAAAACTATCCATATGCAATGCACTGAGTTATATCAGGTTTTAATAAAACTATCCATATGCAATGCACTGAGTTATATCAGGTTTTAATAAAACTATCCATATGCAGTGCACTGAGTTATATCAGGTTTTAATAAAACTATCCATATGCAATGCACTGAGTTATATCAGGTTTTAATAAAACTACCCATATGCAATGCACTGAGTTATATCAGGTTTTAATAAAACTATCCATATGCAATGCACTGAGTTATATCAGTTTTTAATAAAACTATCCATAGGCAATGCACTGAGTTATATCAGGTTTTAATAAAACTATCCATATGCAATGCACTGAGTTATATCAGGTTTTAATAAAACTATCCATATGCAATGCCCTGAGTTATATCAGTTTTTAATAAAACTATCCATATGCAATGCACTGAGTTATATCAGTTTTTAATAAAACTATCCATATGCAATGCACTGAGTTATATCAGTTTTTAATAAAACTATCCATATGCAAAGCACTGAGTTATATCAGTTTTTAACAAAACTATCCATATGCAATGCAGGAGTGATATCAGTTTTTAATAAAACTATCCATACGCAATGCACTGAGTTATATCAGTTTTTAATAAAACTATCCATATGCAATGCACTGCGTTATATCAGTTTTTAATAAAACTATCCATATGCAATGCACTGCGTTATATCAGGTTTTAATAAAACTATCCATATGCAATGCACTGAGTTATATCAGGTTTTAATAAAACTATCCATATGCAATGCACTGAGTTATATCAGTTTTTAATAAAACTAACCAAATGCAATGCACTGCGTTATATCAGTTTTTAATAAAACTATCCATATGCAATGCACTGCGTTATATCAGTTTTTAATAAAACTATCCATATGCAATGCACTGACTTATATCAGGTTTTAATAAAACTATCCATATGCAATGCACTGAGTTATATCAGGTTTTAATAAAACTATCCATATGCAATGCACTGAGTTATATGAGGTTTTAATAAAACTATCCATATGCAATGCACTGAGTTATATCAGGTTTTAATAAAACTATCCATATGCAATGCACTGAGTTATATCAGGTTTTAATAAAACTATCCATATGCAATGCACTGAGTTATATCAGGTTTTAATAAAACTATCCATATGCAATGCACTGAGTTATATCAGGTTTTAATAAACTAACCAAATGCAATGCACTGCGTTATATCAGTTTTAAATAAAACTATCCATATGCAATGCACTGCGTTATATCAGTTTTTAATAAAACTATCCATATGCAATGCACTGAGCTATATCAGGTTTTAATAAAACTATCCATATGCAACGCACTGAGTTATATCAGTTTTTAATAAAACTATCCATATGCAATGCACTGAGTTATATCAAGTTTTAATAAAACTATCCATATGCAATGCACTGAGTTATATCAGGTTTTAATAAAACTATCCATATGCAATGCACTGAGTTATATCAGGTTTTAATAAAACTATCCATATGCAATGCACTGAGTTATATCAGTTTTTAATAAAACTATCCATATGCAATGCACTGAGTTATATCAAGTTTTAATAAAACTATCCATATGCAATGCACTGAGTTATATCAGGTTTTAATAAAACTATCCATATGCAATGCACTGAGTTATATCAGGTTTTAATAAAACTATCCATATGCAATGCACTGAGTTATATCAGTTTTTAATAAAACTAACCAAATGCAATGCACTGCGTTATATCAGTTTTTAATAAAACTATCCATATGCAATGCACTGCGTTATATCAGTTTTTAATAAAACTATCCATATGCAATGCACTGCGTTATATCAGTTTTTAATAAAACTATCCATATGCAATGCACTGCGTTATATCAGTTTTTAATAAAACTATCCATATGCAATGCACTGCGTTATATCAGGTTTTAATAAAACTATCCATATGCAATGCACTGAGTTATATCAGTTTTTAATAAAACTATCCATATGCAATGCACTGAGTTATATCAGGTTTTAATAAAACTATCCATATGCAATGCACTGAGTTATATCAGGTTTTAATAAAACTATCCATATGCAGTGCACTGAGTTATATCAGGTTTTAATAAAACTATCCATATGCAATGCACTGAGTTATATCAGGTTTTAATAAAACTACCCATATGCAATGCACTGAGTTATATCAGGTTTTAATAAAACTATCCATATGCAATGCACTGAGTTATATCAGTTTTTAATAAAACTATCCATAGGCAATGCACTGAGTTATATCAGGTTTTAATAAAACTATCCATATGCAATGCACTGAGTTATATCAGGTTTTAATAAAACTATCCATATGCAATGCCCTGAGTTATATCAGTTTTTAATAAAACTATCCATATGCAATGCACTGAGTTATATCAGTTTTTAATAAAACTATCCATATGCAATGCACTGAGTTATATCAGTTTTTAATAAAACTATCCATATGCAAAGCACTGAGTTATATCAGTTTTTAACAAAACTATCCATATGCAATGCAGGAGTGATATCAGTTTTTAATAAAACTATCCATACGCAATGCACTGAGTTATATCAGTTTTTAATAAAACTATCCATATGCAATGCACTGCGTTATATCAGTTTTTAATAAAACTATCCATATGCAATGCACTGCGTTATATCAGGTTTTAATAAAACTATCCATATGCAATGCACTGAGTTATATCAGGTTTTAATAAAACTATCCATATGCAATGCACTGAGTTATATCAGTTTTTAATAAAACTAACCAAATGCAATGCACTGCGTTATATCAGTTTTTAATAAAACTATCCATATGCAATGCACTGCGTTATATCAGTTTTTAATAAAACTATCCATATGCAATGCACTGACTTATATCAGGTTTTAATAAAACTATCCATATGCAATGCACTGAGTTATATCAGGTTTTAATAAAACTATCCATATGCAATGCACTGAGTTATATGAGGTTTTAATAAAACTATCCATATGCAATGCACTGAGTTATATCAGGTTTTAATAAAACTATCCATATGCAATGCACTGAGTTATATCAGGTTTTAATAAAACTATCCATATGCAATGCACTGAGTTATATCAGGTTTTAATAAAACTATCCATATGCAATGCACTGAGTTATATCAGGTTTTAATAAACTAACCAAATGCAATGCACTGCGTTATATCAGTTTTAAATAAAACTATCCATATGCAATGCACTGCGTTATATCAGTTTTTAATAAAACTATCCATATGCAATGCACTGAGTTATATCAGGTTTTAATAAAACTATCCATATGCAATGCACTGAGTTATATCAGGTTTTAATAAAAGTATCCATATGCAATGCACTGAGTTATATCAGGTTTTAATAAAACTATCCATATGCAATGCAGTGAGTTATATCAGTTTTTAATAAAACTATCCATATGCAATGCACTGAGTTATATCAGGTTTTAATAAAAGTATCCATATGCAATGCACTGAGTTACATCAGGTTTTAATAAAACTATCCATATGCAATGCACTGAGTTATATCAGGTTTTAATAAAACTATCCATATGCAATGCACTGAGTTATATCAGTTTTTAATAAAACTATCCATATGCAATGCACTGAGTTATATCAGGTTTTAATAAAACTATCCATATGCAATGCACTGAATTATATCAGGTTTTAATAAAACTATCCATATGCAATGCACTGAGTTATATCAGGTTTTAATAAAACTATCCATATGCAGTGCACTGAGTTATATCAGTTTTTAATAAAACTATCCATATGCAATGCACTGAATTATATCAGGTTTTAATAAAACTATCCATATGCAATGCACTGAGTTATATCAGGTTTTAATAAAACTATCTATATGCAATGCACTGAGTTATATCAGTTTTTAATAAAACTAACCAAATGCAATGCACTGCGTTATATCAGTTTTTAATAAAACTATCCATATGCAATGCACTGTGTTATATCAGTTTTTAATAAAACTATCCATATGCAATGCACTGATTTATATCAGTTTTTAATAAAACTATCCATATGCAATGCACTGAGTTATATCAGTTTTTAATAAAACTATCCATATGCAATGCACTGAGTTATATCAGTTTTTAATAAAACTATCCATATGCAAAGCACTGAGTTATATCAGTTTTTAACAAAACTATCCATATGCAATGCAGGAGTGATATCAGTTTTTAATAAAACTATCCATACGCAATGCACTGAGTTATATCAGTTTTTAATAAAACTATCCATATGCAATGCACTGCGTTATATCAGTTTTTAATAAAACTATCCATATGCAATGCACTGCGTTATATCAGGTTTTAATAAAACTATCCATATGCAATGCACTGAGTTATATCAGGTTTTAATAAAACTATCCATATGCAATGCACTGAGTTATATCAGTTTTTAATAAAACTAACCAAATGCAATGCACTGCGTTATATCAGTTTTTAATAAAACTATCCATATGCAATGCACTGCGTTATATCAGTTTTTAATAAAACTATCCATATGCAATGCACTGACTTATATCAGGTTTTAATAAAACTATCCATATGCAATGCACTGAGTTATATCAGGTTTTAATAAAACTATCCATATGCAATGCACTGAGTTATATGAGGTTTTAATAAAACTATCCATATGCAATGCACTGAGTTATATCAGGTTTTAATAAAACTATCCATATGCAATGCACTGAGTTATATCAGGTTTTAATAAAACTATCCATATGCAATGCACTGAGTTATATCAGGTTTTAATAAAACTATCCATATGCAATGCACTGAGTTATATCAGGTTTTAATAAACTAACCAAATGCAATGCACTGCGTTATATCAGTTTTAAATAAAACTATCCATATGCAATGCACTGCGTTATATCAGTTTTTAATAAAACTATCCATATGCAATGCACTGAGTTATATCAGGTTTTAATAAAACTATCCATATGCAATGCACTGAGTTATATCAGGTTTTAATAAAAGTATCCATATGCAATGCACTGAGTTATATCAGGTTTTAATAAAACTATCCATATGCAATGCAGTGAGTTATATCAGTTTTTAATAAAACTATCCATATGCAATGCACTGAGTTATATCAGGTTTTAATAAAAGTATCCATATGCAATGCACTGAGTTACATCAGGTTTTAATAAAACTATCCATATGCAATGCACTGAGTTATATCAGGTTTTAATAAAACTATCCATATGCAATGCACTGAGTTATATCAGTTTTTAATAAAACTATCCATATGCAATGCACTGAGTTATATCAGGTTTTAATAAAACTATCCATATGCAATGCACTGAATTATATCAGGTTTTAATAAAACTATCCATATGCAATGCACTGAGTTATATCAGGTTTTAATAAAACTATCCATATGCAGTGCACTGAGTTATATCAGTTTTTAATAAAACTATCCATATGCAATGCACTGAATTATATCAGGTTTTAATAAAACTATCCATATGCAATGCACTGAGTTATATCAGGTTTTAATAAAACTATCTATATGCAATGCACTGAGTTATATCAGTTTTTAATAAAACTAACCAAATGCAATGCACTGCGTTATATCAGTTTTTAATAAAACTATCCATATGCAATGCACTGTGTTATATCAGTTTTTAATAAAACTATCCATATGCAATGCACTGATTTATATCAGGTTTTAATAAAACTATCCATATGCAATGCACTGAGTTATATCAGGTTTTAATAAAACTATCCATATGCAATGCACTGAGTTATATCAGTTTTTAATAAAACTATCCATATGCAATGCACTGAGTTATATCAGGTTTTAATAAAACTATCCATATGCAATGCACTGAGTTATATCAGGTTTTAATAAAACTATCCATATGCAATGCACTGAGTTATATCAGTTTTTAATAAAACTATCCATATGCAATGCACTGAGTTATATCAGGTTTTAATAAAACTATCCATATGCAATGCACTGAGTTATATCAGGTTTTCATAAACTAAGCAAATGCAATGCACTGCGTTAGATCAGTTTTTAATAAAACTATCCATATGCAATGCACTGCGTTATATCAGTTTTTAATAAAACTAACCAAATGCAATTGCCTGAGTTATATCAGTTTTTAATAAAACAATCCATATGCAATGCACTGAGTTATATCAGGTTTTCATAAACTAAGCAAATGCAATGCACTGCGTTAGATCAGTTTTTAATAAAACTAACCAAATGCAATTGCCTGAGTTATATCAGTTTTTAATAAAACTATCCATATGCAATGCACTGAGTTATATCAGGTTTTCATAAACTAAGCAAATGCAATGCACTGCGTTAGATCAGTTTTTAATAAAACTATCCATATGCAATGCACTGCGTTATATCAGTTTTTAATAAAACTAACCAAATGCAATTGCCTGAGTTATATCAGTTTTTAATAAAACAATCCATATGCAATGCACTGAGTTATATCAGGTTTTCATAAACTAAGCAAATGCAATGCACTGCGTTATATCAGTTTTTAATAAAACTAACCAAATGCAATTGCCTGAGTTATATCAGTTTTTAATAAAACTATCCATATGCAATGCACTGAGTTATATCAGGTTTTCATAAACTAAGCAAATGCAATGCACTGCGTTAGATCAGTTTTTAATAAAACTATCCATATGCAATGCACTGCGTTATATCAGTTTTTAATAAAACTAACCAAATGCAATTGCCTGAGTTATATCAGTTTTTAATAAAACAATCCATATGCAATGCACTGAGTTATATCAGGTTTTAATAAAACTATCCATATGCAATGCACTGAGTTATATCAGTTTTTAATAAAACTATCCATATGCAATGCACTGAGTTATATCAGGTTTTAATAAAACTATCCATATGCAATGCACTGAGTTATATCAGGTTTTAATAAACTAACCAAATGCAATGCACTGCGTTATATCAGTTTTTAATAAAAACTATCCATATGCAATGCACTGCGTTATATCAGTTTTTAATAAAACTATCCATATGCAATGCACTGAGTTATATCAGTTTTTAATAAAACTAACCAAATGCAATTGCCTGAGTTATATCAGTTTTTAATAAAACTATCCATATGCAATGCACTGAGTTATATCAGTTTTTCATAAAACTATCCATATGCAATGCACTGAGTTATATCAGTTTTTAATAAAACTATGCATATGAAATGCACTGTGTTATATCAGGTTTTATTAAAACTATCCATATGCAATGCACTGAGTTATATCAGGTTTTAATAAAACTATCCATATGCAATGCACTGAGTTATATCAGTTTTTAATAAAACTATCCATATGCAATGCACTGCGTTATATCAGTTTTTAATAAAACTATCCATATGCAATGCACTGAGTTATATCAGGTTTTAATAAAACTATCCATATGCAATGCACTGAGTTATATCAGGTTTTAATAAAACTATCCATATGCAATGCACTGAGTTATATCAGTTTTTAATAAAACTATCCATATGCAATGCACTGAGTTATATCAGGTTTTAATAAAACTATCCATATGCAATGCACTGAGTTATATCAGGTTTTCATAAACTAAGCAAATGCAATGCACTGCGTTAGATCAGTTTTTAATAAAACTATCCATATGCAATGCACTGCGTTATATCAGTTTTTAATAAAACTATCCATATGCAATGCACTGAGTTATATCAGGTTTTAATAAAACTATCCATATGCAATGCACTGAGTTATATCAGGTTTTAATAAAACTATCCATATGCAATGCACTGAGTTATATCAGTTTTTAATAAAACTATCCATATGCAATGCACTGAGTTATATCAGGTTTTAATAAAACTATCCATATGCAATGCACTGAGTTATATCAGGTTTTAATAAAACTATCCATATGCAATGCACTGAGTTATATCAGGTTTTCATAAACTAAGCAAATGCAATGCACTGCGTTAGATCAGTTTTTAATAAAACTATCCATATGCAATGCACTGCGTTATATCAGTTTTTAATAAAACTATCCATATGCAATGCACTGAGTTATATCAGGTTTTAATAAAACTATCCATATGCAATGCACTGAGTTATATCAGGTTTTAATAAAACTATCCATATGCAATGCACTGAGTTATATCAGTTTTTAATAAAACTATCCATATGCAATGCACTGAGTTATATCAGGTTTTAATAAAACTATCCATATGCAATGCACTGAGTTATATCAGGTTTTCATAAACTAAGCAAATGCAATGCACTGCGTTAGATCAGTTTTTAATAAAACTATCCATATGCAATGCACTGCGTTATATCAGTTTTTAATAAAACTAACCAAATGCAATTGCCTGAGTTATATCAGTTTTTAATAAAACAATCCATATGCAATGCACTGAGTTATATCAGGTTTTCATAAACTAAGCAAATGCAATGCACTGCGTTAGATCAGTTTTTAATAAAACTAACCAAATGCAATTGCCTGAGTTATATCAGTTTTTAATAAAACTATCCATATGCAATGCACTGAGTTATATCAGGTTTTCATAAACTAAGCAAATGCAATGCACTGCGTTAGATCAGTTTTTAATAAAACTATCCATATGCAATGCACTGCGTTATATCAGTTTTTAATAAAACTAACCAAATGCAATTGCCTGAGTTATATCAGTTTTTAATAAAACAATCCATATGCAATGCACTGAGTTATATCAGGTTTTCATAAACTAAGCAAATGCAATGCACTGCGTTATATCAGTTTTTAATAAAACTAACCAAATGCAATTGCCTGAGTTATATCAGTTTTTAATAAAACTATCCATATGCAATGCACTGAGTTATATCAGGTTTTCATAAACTAAGCAAATGCAATGCACTGCGTTAGATCAGTTTTTAATAAAACTATCCATATGCAATGCACTGCGTTATATCAGTTTTTAATAAAACTAACCAAATGCAATTGCCTGAGTTATATCAGTTTTTAATAAAACAATCCATATGCAATGCACTGAGTTATATCAGGTTTTAATAAAACTATCCATATGCAATGCACTGAGTTATATCAGTTTTTAATAAAACTATCCATATGCAATGCACTGAGTTATATCAGGTTTTAATAAAACTATCCATATGCAATGCACTGAGTTATATCAGGTTTTAATAAACTAACCAAATGCAATGCACTGCGTTATATCAGTTTTTAATAAAAACTATCCATATGCAATGCACTGCGTTATATCAGTTTTTAATAAAACTATCCATATGCAATGCACTGAGTTATATCAGTTTTTAATAAAACTAACCAAATGCAATTGCCTGAGTTATATCAGTTTTTAATAAAACTATCCATATGCAATGCACTGAGTTATATCAGTTTTTCATAAAACTATCCATATGCAATGCACTGAGTTATATCAGTTTTTAATAAAACTATGCATATGAAATGCACTGTGTTATATCAGGTTTTATTAAAACTATCCATATGCAATGCACTGAGTTATATCAGGTTTTAATAAAACTATCCATATGCAATGCACTGAGTTATATCAGTTTTTAATAAAACTATCCATATGCAATGCACTGAGTTATATTAGGTTTTAATAAAACTATCCATATGCAATGCACTGAGTTATATCAGGTTTTAATAAAACTATCCATATGCAATGCACTGAGTTATATCAGGTTTTAATAAACTAACCAAATGCAATGCACTGCGTTATATCAGTTTTTAATAAAAACTATCCATATGCAATGCACTGCGTTATATCAGTTTTTAATAAAACTAACCAAATGCAATTGCCTGAGTTATATCAGTTTTTAATAAAACTATCCATATGCAATGCACTGAGTTATATCAGTTTTTAATAAAACTAACCAAATGCAATTGCCTGAGTTATATCAGTTTTTAATAAAACTATCCATATGCAATGCACTGAGTTATATCAGTTTTTCATAAAACTATCCATATGCAATGCACTGAGTTATATCAGTTTTTAATAAAACTATGCATATGAAATGCACTGTGTTATATCAGGTTTTAATAAACTAACCAAATGCAATGCACTGCGTTATATCAGGTTTTAATAAAACTATCCATATGCAATGCACTGAGTTATATCAGGTTTTAATAAACTAACCAAATGCAATGCACTGCGTTATATCAGTTTTTAATAAAAACTATCCATATGCAATGCACTGCGTTATATCAGTTTTTAATAAAACTATCCATATGCAATGCACTGAGTTATATCAGTTTTTAATAAAACTAACCAAATGCAATTGCCTGAGTTATATCAGTTTTTAATAAAACTATCCATATGCAATGCACTGAGTTATATCAGTTTTTCATAAAACTATCCATATGCAATGCACTGAGTTATATCAGTTTTTAATAAAACTATGCATATGAAATGCACTGTGTTATATCAGGTTTTAATAAAACTATCCATATGCAATGCACTGAGTTATATCAGTTTTTAATAAAACTAACCAAATGCAATTGCCTGAGTTATATCAGTTTTTAATAAAACTATCCATATGCAATGCACTGAGTTATATCAGTTTTTCATAAAACTATCCATATGCAATGCACTGAGTTATATCAGTTTTTAATAAAACTATGCATATGAAATGCACTGTGTTATATCAGGTTTTAATAAAACTATCCATATGCAATGCACTGAGTTATATCAGGTTTTAATAAAACTATCCATATGCAATGCACTGAGTTATATCAGGTTTTAATAAAACTATCCATATGCAATGCACTGAGTTATATCAGGTTTTAATAAAACTATCCATATGCAATGCACTGAGTTATATCAGTTTTTAATAAAACTATCCATATGCAATGCACTGAGTTATATCAGGTTTTAATAAAACTATCCATATGCAATGCACTGAGTTATATCAGGTTTTAATAAAACTATCTATATGCAATGCACTGAGTTATATCAGTTTTTAATAAAACTAACCAAATTCAATGCACTGCGTTATATCAGTTTTTAATAAAACTATCCATATGCAATGCACTGCGTTATATCAGTTTTTAATAAAACTATCCATATGCAATGCACTGATTTATATCAGGTTTTAATAAAACTATCCATATGCAATGCACTGAGTTATATCAGGTTTTAATAAAACTATCCATATGCAATGCACTGAGTTATATCAGTTTTTAATAAAACTATCCATATGCAATGCACTGAGTTATATCAGGTTTTAATAAAACTATCCATATGCAATGCACTGAGTTATATCAGGTTTTAATAAAACTATCCATATGCAATGCACTGAGTTATATCAGTTTTTAATAAAACTATCCATATGCAATGCACTGAGTTATATCAGGTTTTAATAAAACTATCCATATGCAATGCACTGAGTTATATCAGGTTTTCATAAACTAAGCAAATGCAATGCACTGCGTTATATCAGTTTTTAATAAAACTATCCATATGCAATGCACTGCGTTATATCAGTTTTTAATAAAACTAACCAAATGCAATTGCCTGAGTTATATCAGTTTTTAATAAAACAATCCATATGCAATGCACTGAGTTATATCAGTTTTTCATAAAACTATCCATATGCAATGCACTGAGTTATATCAGGTTTTAATAAACTAACCAAATGCAATGCACTGCGTTATATCAGTTTTTAATAAAAACTATCCATATGCAATGCACTGCGTTATATCAGTTTTTAATAAAACTATCCATATGCAATGCACTGAGTTATATCAGTTTTTAATAAAACTAACCAAATGCAATTGCCTGAGTTATATCAGTTTTTAATAAAACTATCCATATGCAATGCACTGAGTTATATCAGTTTTTCATAAAACTATCCATATGCAATGCACTGAGTTATATCAGTTTTTAATAAAACTATGCATATGCAATGCACTGAGTTATAACAGGTTTTAATAAAACTATCCATGTGCAATGCACTGAATTATATCAGGTTTTAATAACACTATCCATATGCAATGCAGTGAGTTATATCAGGTTTTAATAAAACTATCCATATGCAATGCACTGAGTTATATCAGGTTTTAATAAAACTATCCATATGCAATGCACTGAGTTATATCAGTTTTTAATAAAACTATCCATATGCAATGCACTGAGTTATATCAGGTTTTAATAAAACTATCCATATGCAATGCACTGAGTTATATCAGTTTTTAATAAAACTATCCATATGCAATGCACTGAGCTATATCAGGTTTTAATAAAACTATCCATATGCAATGCACTGAGTTATATCAGGTTTTAATAAAACTATCCATATGCAGTGCACTGAGTTATATCAGTTTTTAATAAAACTATCCATATGCAATGCACTGAGCTATATCAGGTTTTAATAAAACTATCCATATGCAATGCACTGAGTTATATCAGGTTTTAATAAAACTATCCATATGCAGTGCACTGAGTTATATCAGGTTTTAATAAAACTATCCATATGCAATGCACTGAGTTATATCAGGTTTTAATAAAACTATCCATATGCAATGCACTGAGTTATATCAGTTTTTAATAAAACTATCCATATGCAATGCACTGAGCTATATCAGGTTTTAATAACACTATCCATATGCAATGCAGTGAGTTATATCAGGTTTTAATAAAACTATCCATATGCAATGCACTGAGTTATATCAGGTTTTAATAAAACTATCCATATGCAATGCACTGAGTTATATCAGGTTTTAATAAAACTATCCATATGCAATGCACTGAGTTATATCAGTTTTTAATAAAACTATCCATATGCAATGCACTGAGCTATATCAGGTTTTAATAAAACTATCCATATGCAATGCACTGAGTTATATCAGGTTTTAATAAAACTATCCATATGCAGTGCACTGAGTTATATCAGGTTTTAATAAAACTATCCATATGCAATGCACTGAGTTATATCAGGTTTTAATAAAACTATCCATATGCAATGCACTGAGTTATATCAGTTTTTAATAAAACTATCCATATGCAATGCACTGAGTTATATCATGTTTTAATAAAACTATCCATATGCAATGCACTGAGTTATATCAGTTTTTAATAAAACTATCCATATGCAATGCACTGAGTTATATCAGGTTTTAATAAAACTATCCATATGCAATGCACTGAGTTATATCAGGTTTTAATAAAACTATCCATATGCAGTGCACTGAGTTATATCAGGTTTTAATAAAACTATCCATATGCAATGCACTGAGTTATATCAGGTTTTAATAAAACTATCCATATGCAATGCACTGAGTTATATCAGGTTTTAATAAAACTATCCATATGCAATGCACTGAGTTATATCAGGTTTTAATAAAACTATCCATATGCAGTGCACTGAGTTATATCAGGTTTTAATAAAACTATCCATATGCAATGCACTGAGTTATATCAGGTTTTAATAAAACTATCCATATGCAATGCACTGAGTTATATCAGGTTTTAATAAAACTATCCATATGCAATGCACTGAGTTATATCAGTTTTTAATAAAACTATCCATATGCAATGCACTGAGCTATATCAGGTTTTAATAAAACTATCCATATGCAATGCACTGAGTTATATCAGGTTTTAATAAAACTATCCATATGCAGTGCACTGAGTTATATCAGGTTTTAATAAAACTATCCATATGCAATGCACTGAGTTATATCAGGTTTTAATAAAACTATCCATATGCAATGCACTGAGTTATATCAGTTTTTAATAAAACTATCCATATGCAATGCACTGAGTTATATCATGTTTTAATAAAACTATCCATATGCAATGCACTGAGTTATATCAGTTTTTAATAAAACTATCCATATGCAATGCACTGAGTTATATCAGGTTTTAATAAAACTATCCATATGCAATGCACTGAGTTATATCAGGTTTTAATAAAACTATCCATATGCAGTGCACTGAGTTATATCAGGTTTTAATAAAACTATCCATATGCAATGCACTGAGTTATATCAGGTTTTAATAAAACTATCCATATGCAATGCACTGAGTTATATCAGTTTTTAATAAAACTATCCATATGCAATGCACTGAGTTATATCAGGTTTTAATAAAACTATCCATATGCAATGCACTGAGTTATATCAGGTTTTAATAAAACTATCCATATGCAATGCACTGAGTTATATCAGGTTTTAATAAAACTATCCATATGCAATGCACTGAGTTATATCAGGTTTTAATAAAACTATCCATATGCAATGCACTGAGTTATATCAGTTTTTAATAAAACAATCCATATGCAATGCACTGAGTTATATCAGTTTTTAATAAAACTATCCATATGCAATGCACTGAGTTATATCAGGTTTTAATAAAACTATCTATATGCAATGCACTGAGTTATATCAGTTTTTAATAAAACTAACCAAATTCAATGCACTGCGTTATATCAGTTTTTAATAAAACTATCCATATGCAATGCACTGCGTTATATCAGTTTTTAATAAAACTATCCATATGCAATGCACTGATTTATATCAGGTTTTAATAAAACTATCCATATGCAATGCACTGAGTTATATCAGGTTTTAATAAAACTATCCATATGCAATGCACTGAGTTATATCAGTTTTTAATAAAACTATCCATATGCAATGCACTGAGTTATATCAGGTTTTAATAAAACTATCCATATGCAATGCACTGAGTTATATCAGGTTTTAATAAAACTATCCATATGCAATGCACTGAGTTATATCAGTTTTTAATAAAACTATCCATATGCAATGCACTGAGTTATATCAGGTTTTAATAAAACTATCCATATGCAATGCACTGAGTTATATCAGGTTTTCATAAACTAAGCAAATGCAATGCACTGCGTTATATCAGTTTTTAATAAAACTATCCATATGCAATGCACTGCGTTATATCAGTTTTTAATAAAACTAACCAAATGCAATTGCCTGAGTTATATCAGTTTTTAATAAAACAATCCATATGCAATGCACTGAGTTATATCAGTTTTTCATAAAACTATCCATATGCAATGCACTGAGTTATATCAGTTTTTAATAAAACTATCCATATGCAATGCACTGAGTTATATCAGGTTTTAATAAAACTATCCATATGCAATGCACTGAGTTATATCAGGTTTTAATAAACTAACCAAATGCAATGCACTGCGTTATATCAGTTTTTAATAAAAACTATCCATATGCAATGCACTGCGTTATATCAGTTTTTAATAAAACTATCCATATGCAATGCACTGAGTTATATCAGTTTTTAATAAAACTAACCAAATGCAATTGCCTGAGTTATATCAGTTTTTAATAAAACTATCCATATGCAATGCACTGAGTTATATCAGTTTTTCATAAAACTATCCATATGCAATGCACTGAGTTATATCAGTTTTTAATAAAACTATGCATATGCAATGCACTGAGTTATAACAGGTTTTAATAAAACTATCCATGTGCAATGCACTGAATTATATCAGGTTTTAATAACACTATCCATATGCAATGCAGTGAGTTATATCAGGTTTTAATAAAACTATCCATATGCAATGCACTGAGTTATATCAGGTTTTAATAAAACTATCCATATGCAATGCACTGAGTTATATCAGTTTTTAATAAAACTATCCATATGCAATGCACTGAGTTATATCAGGTTTTAATAAAACTATCCATATGCAATGCACTGAGTTATATCAGTTTTTAATAAAACTATCCATATGCAATGCACTGAGCTATATCAGGTTTTAATAAAACTATCCATATGCAATGCACTGAGTTATATCAGGTTTTAATAAAACTATCCATATGCAGTGCACTGAGTTATATCAGTTTTTAATAAAACTATCCATATGCAATGCACTGAGCTATATCAGGTTTTAATAAAACTATCCATATGCAATGCACTGAGTTATATCAGGTTTTAATAAAACTATCCATATGCAGTGCACTGAGTTATATCAGGTTTTAATAAAACTATCCATATGCAATGCACTGAGTTATATCAGGTTTTAATAAAACTATCCATATGCAATGCACTGAGTTATATCAGTTTTTAATAAAACTATCCATATGCAATGCACTGAGCTATATCAGGTTTTAATAACACTATCCATATGCAATGCAGTGAGTTATATCAGGTTTTAATAAAACTATCCATATGCAATGCACTGAGTTATATCAGGTTTTAATAAAACTATCCATATGCAATGCACTGAGTTATATCAGGTTTTAATAAAACTATCCATATGCAATGCACTGAGTTATATCAGTTTTTAATAAAACTATCCATATGCAATGCACTGAGCTATATCAGGTTTTAATAAAACTATCCATATGCAATGCACTGAGTTATATCAGGTTTTAATAAAACTATCCATATGCAGTGCACTGAGTTATATCAGGTTTTAATAAAACTATCCATATGCAATGCACTGAGTTATATCAGGTTTTAATAAAACTATCCATATGCAATGCACTGAGTTATATCAGTTTTTAATAAAACTATCCATATGCAATGCACTGAGTTATATCATGTTTTAATAAAACTATCCATATGCAATGCACTGAGTTATATCAGTTTTTAATAAAACTATCCATATGCAATGCACTGAGTTATATCAGGTTTTAATAAAACTATCCATATGCAATGCACTGAGTTATATCAGGTTTTAATAAAACTATCCATATGCAGTGCACTGAGTTATATCAGGTTTTAATAAAACTATCCATATGCAATGCACTGAGTTATATCAGGTTTTAATAAAACTATCCATATGCAATGCACTGAGTTATATCAGGTTTTAATAAAACTATCCATATGCAATGCACTGAGTTATATCAGGTTTTAATAAAACTATCCATATGCAGTGCACTGAGTTATATCAGGTTTTAATAAAACTATCCATATGCAATGCACTGAGTTATATCAGGTTTTAATAAAACTATCCATATGCAATGCACTGAGTTATATCAGGTTTTAATAAAACTATCCATATGCAATGCACTGAGTTATATCAGTTTTTAATAAAACTATCCATATGCAATGCACTGAGCTATATCAGGTTTTAATAAAACTATCCATATGCAATGCACTGAGTTATATCAGGTTTTAATAAAACTATCCATATGCAGTGCACTGAGTTATATCAGGTTTTAATAAAACTATCCATATGCAATGCACTGAGTTATATCAGGTTTTAATAAAACTATCCATATGCAATGCACTGAGTTATATCAGTTTTTAATAAAACTATCCATATGCAATGCACTGAGTTATATCATGTTTTAATAAAACTATCCATATGCAATGCACTGAGTTATATCAGTTTTTAATAAAACTATCCATATGCAATGCACTGAGTTATATCAGGTTTTAATAAAACTATCCATATGCAATGCACTGAGTTATATCAGGTTTTAATAAAACTATCCATATGCAGTGCACTGAGTTATATCAGGTTTTAATAAAACTATCCATATGCAATGCACTGAGTTATATCAGGTTTTAATAAAACTATCCATATGCAATGCACTGAGTTATATCAGTTTTTAATAAAACTATCCATATGCAATGCACTGAGTTATATCAGGTTTTAATAAAACTATCCATATGCAATGCACTGAGTTATATCAGGTTTTAATAAAACTATCCATATGCAATGCACTGAGTTATATCAGTTTTTAATAAAACTATCCATATGCAATTGCCTGAGTTATATCAGTTTTTAATAAAACTATCCATATGCAATGCACTGAGTTATATCAGTTTTTCATAAAACTATCCATATGCAATGCACTGAGTTATATCAGTTTTTAATAAAACTATCCATATGCAATGCACTGAGTTATATCAGGTTTTAATAAAACTATCCATATGCAATGCACTGAGTTATATCAGGTTTTAATAAACTAACCAAATGCAATGCACTGCGTTATATCAGTTTTTAATAAAACTATCCATATGCAATGCACTGAGTTATATCAGTTTTTAATAAAACTAACCAAATGCAATTGCCTGAGTTATATCAGTTTTTAATAAAACTATCCATATGCAATGCACTGAGTTATATCAGGTTTTAATAAACTAACCAAATGCAATGCACTGCGTTATATCAGTTTTTAATAAAACTAGCCATATGCAATGCACTGCGTTATATCAGTTTTTAATAAAACTAACCAAATGCAATTGCCTGAGTTATATCAGTTTTTAATAAAACTATCCATATGCAATGCACTGCGTTATATCAGTTTTTAATAAAACTAACCAAATGCAATTGCCTGAGTTATATCAGTTTTTAATAAAACTATCCATATGCAATGCACTGCGTTATATCAGTTTTTAATAAAACTAACCAAATGCAATTGCCTGAGTTATATCAGTTTTTAATAAAACTATCCATATGCAATGCACTGAGTTATATCAGGTTTTAATAAAACTATCCATATGCAATGCACTGAGTTATATCAGGTTTTAATAAACTAACCAAATGCAATGCACTGCGTTATATCAGTTTTTAATAAAACTATCCATATGCAATGCACTGCGTTATATCAGTTTTTAATAAAACTAACCAAATGCAATTGCCTGAGTTATATCAGTTTTTAATAAAACTATCCATATGCAATGCACTGAGTTATATCAGTTTTTAATAAAACTAACCAAATGCAATTGCCTGAGTTATATCAGTTTTTAATAAAGCTATCCATATGCAATGCACTGCGTTATATCAATTTTTAATAAAACTAACCAAATGCAATTGCCTGAGTTATATCAGTTTTTAATAAAACTATCCATATGCAATGCACTGAGTTATATCAGTTTTTAATAAAACTAACCAAATGCAATTGCCTGAGTTATATCAGTTTTTAATAAAACTATCCATATGCAGTGCACTGAGTTATATCAGTTTTTAATAAAACTAACCAAATGCAATTGCCTGAGTTATATCAGTTTTTAATAAAACTATCCATATGCAATGCACTGCGTTATATCAGTTTTTAATAAAACTAACCAAATGCAATTGCCTGAGTTATATCAGTTTTTAATAAAACTATCCATATGCAATGCACTGCGTTATATCAGTTTTTAATAAAACTATCCATATGCAATGCACTGCGTTATATCAGTTTTTAATAAAACTAACCAAATGCAATTGCCTGAGTTATATCAGTTTTTAATAAAATTATCCATATGCAATGCACTGCGTTATATCAGTTTTTAATAAAACTAACAAAATGCAATTGCCTGAGTTATATCAGTTTTTAATAAAACTATCCATATGCAATGCACTGAGTTATATCAGGTTTTAATAAAACTATCCATATGCAATGCACTGAGTTATATCAGGTTTTAATAAACTAACCAAATGCAATGCACTGCGTTATATCAGTTTTTAATAAAACTATCCATATGCAATGCACTGCGTTATATCAGTTTTTAATAAAACTAACCAAATGCAATTGCCTGAGTTATATCAGTTTTTAATAAAACTATCCATATGCAATGCACTGCGTTATATCAGTTTTTAATAAAACTAACCAAATGCAATTGCCTGAGTTATATCAGTTTTTAATAAAACTATCCATATGCAATGCACTGAGTTATATCAGGTTTTAATAAAACTATCCATATGCAATGCACTGAGTTATATCAGGTTTTAATAAACTAGCCAAATGCAATGCACTGCGTTATATCAGTTTTTAATAAAACTATCCATATGCAATGCACTGAGTTATATCAGGTTTTAATAAAACTATCCATATGCAATGCACTGAGTTATATCAGGTTTTAATAAACTAACCAAATGCAATGCACTGCGTTATATCAGTTTTTAATAAAACTATCCATATGCAATGCACTGAGTTATATCAGTTTTTAATAAAACTATCCATATGCAATGCACTGAGTTATATCAGGTTTTAATAAAACTATCCATATGCAATGCACTGAGTTATATCAGGTTTTAATAAACTAACCAAATGCAATGCACTGCGTTATATCAGTTTTTAATAAAACTAACCAAATGCAATTGCCTGAGTTATATCAGTTTTTAATAAAACTATCCATATGCAATGCACTGCGTTATATCAGTTTTTAATAAAACTAACCAAATGCAATTGCCTGAGTTATATCAGTTTTTAATAAAACTATCCATATGCAATGCACTGAGTTATATCAGGTTTTAATAAAACTATCCATATGCAATGCACTGAGTTATATCAGGTTTTAATAAACTAGCCAAATGCAATGCACTGCGTTATATCAGTTTTTAATAAAACTATCCATATGCAATGCACTGAGTTATATCAGGTTTTAATAAAACTATCCATATGCAATGCACTGAGTTATATCAGGTTTTAATAAACTAACCAAATGCAATGCACTGCGTTATATCAGTTTTTAATAAAACTATCCATATGCAATGCACTGAGTTATATCAGTTTTTAATAAAACTATCCATATGCAATGCACTGAGTTATATCAGGTTTTAATAAAACTATCCATATGCAATGCACTGAGTTATATCAGGTTTTAATAAACTAACCAAATGCAATGCACTGCGTTATATCAGTTTTTAATAAAACTATCCATATGCAATGCACTGAGTTATATCAGTTTTTAATAAAACTATCCATATGCAATGCACTGAGTTATATCAGGTTTTAATAAAACTATCCATATGCAATGCACTGAGTTATATCAGGTTTTAATAAACTAACCAAATGCAATGCACTGCGTTATATCAGTTTTTAATAAAACTATCCATATGCAATGCACTGAGTTATATCAGTTTTTAATAAAACTAACCAAATGCAATGGCCTGAGTTATATCAGTTTTTAATAAAACTATCCATATGCAATGCACTGAGTTATATCAGGTTTTAATAAAACTATCCATATGCAATGCACTGAGTTATATCAGGTTTTAATAAACTAACCAAATGCAATGCACTGCGTTATATCAGTTTTTAATAAAACTATCCATATGCAATGCACTGAGTTATATCAGTTTTTAATAAAACTATCCATATGCAATGCACTGAGTTATATCAGGTTTTAATAAAACTATCCATATGCAATGCACTGAGTTATATCAGGTTTTAATAAACTAACCAAATGCAATGCACTGCGTTATATCAGTTTTTAATAAAACTATCCATATGCAATGCACTGAGTTATATCAGTTTTTAATAAAACTAACCAAATGCAATGGCCTGAGTTATATCAGTTTTTAATAAAACTATCCATATGCAATGCACTGAGTTATATCAGGTTTTAATAAAACTATCCATATGCAATGCACTGAGTTATATCAGGTTTTAATAAAACTATCCATATGCAATGCACTGAGTTATATCAGGTTTTAATAAACTAACCAAATGCAATGCACTGCGTTATATCAGTTTTTAATAAAACTATCCATATGCAATGCACTGAGTTATATCAGTTTTTAATAAAACTAACCAAATGCAATGGCCTGAGTTATATCAGTTTTTAATAAAACTATCCATATGCAATGCACTGAGTTATATCAGGTTTTAATAAAACTATCCATATGCAATGCACTGAGTTATATCAGGTTTTAATAAACTAACCAAAAGCAATGCACTGCGTTATATCAGTTTTTAATAAAACTATCCATATGCAATGCACTGAGTTATATCAGTTTTTAATAAAACTAACCAAATGCAATGGCCTGAGTTATATCAGTTTTTAATAAAACTATCCATATGCAATGCACTGAGTTATATCAGGTTTTAATAAAACTATCCATATGCAATGCACTGAGTTATATCAGGTTTTAATAAAACTATCCATATGCAATGCACTGAGTTATATCAGGTTTTAATAAACTAACCAAATGCAATGCACTGCGTTATATCAGTTTTTAATAAAACTATCCATATGCAATGCACTGAGTTATATCAGTTTTTAATAAAACTATCCATATGCAATGCACTGAGTTATATCAGGTTTTAATAAAACTATCCATATGCAATGCACTGAGTTATATCAGTTTTTAATAAAACTAACCAAATGCAATGGCCTGAGTTATATCAGTTTTTAATAAAACTATCCATATGCAATGCACTGAGTTATATCAGGTTTTAATAAAACTATCCATATGCAATGCACTGAGTTATATCAGTTTTTAATAAAACTAACCAAATGCAATGGCCTGAGTTATATCAGTTTTTAATAAAACTATCCATATGCAATGCACTGAGTTATATCAGTTTTTAATAAAACTATCCATATGCAATGCACTGAGTTATATCAGGTTTTAATAAAACTATCCATATGCAATGCACTGAGTTATATCAGTTTTTAATAAAACTAACCAAATGCAATGGCCTGAGTTATATCAGGTTTTAATAAACTAACCAAATGCAATGCACTGCGTTATATCAGTTTTTAATAAAACTATCCATATGCAATGCACTGAGTTATATCAGTTTTTAATAAAACTATCCATATGCAATGCACTGAGTTATATCAGGTTTTAATAAAACTATCCATATGCAATGCACTGAGTTATATCAGTTTTTAATAAAACTATCCATATGCAATGCACTGAGTTATATCAGTTTTTAATAAAACTATCCATATGCAATGCACTGAGTTATATCAGGTTTTAATAAAACTATCCATATGCAATGCACTGAGTTATATCAGTTTTTAATAAAACTAACCAAATGCAATGGCCTGAGTTATATCAGGTTTTAATAAACTAACCAAATGCAATGCACTGCGTTATATCAGTTTTTAATAAAACTATCCATATGCAATGCACTGAGTTATATCAGTTTTTAATAAAACTATCCATATGCAATGCACTGAGTTATATCAGGTTTTAATAAAACTATCCATATGCAATGCACTGAGTTATATCAGTTTTTAATAAAACTAACCAAATGCAATGGCCTGAGTTATATCAGTTTTTAATAAAACTATCCATATGCAATGCACTGAGTTATATCAGGTTTTAATAAAACTATCCATATGCAATGCACTGAGTTATATCAGTTTTTAATAAAACTAACCAAATGCAATGGCCTGAGTTATATCAGTTTTTAATAAAACTATCCATATGCAATGCACTGAGTTATATCAGTTTTTAATAAAACTATCCATATGCAATGCACTGAGTTATATCAGGTTTTAATAAAACTATCCATATGCAATGCACTGAGTTATATCAGTTTTTAATAAAACTAACCAAATGCAATGGCCTGAGTTATATCAGTTTTTAATAAAACTATCCATATGCAATGCACTGAGTTATATCAGGTTTTAATAAAACTATCCATATGCAATGCACTGAGTTATATCAGGTTTTAATAAAACTATCCATATGCAATGCACTGAGTTATATCAGGTTTTAATAAAACTATCCATATGCAATGCACTGAGTTATATCAGGTTTTAATAAAACTATCCATATGCAATGCACTGAGTTATATCAGGTTTTAATAAAACTATCCATATGCAATGCACTGAGTTATATCAGGTTTTAATAAAACTATCCATATGCAATGCACTGAGTTATATCAGTTTTTAATAAAACTATCCATATGCAATGCACTGAGTTATATCAGGTTTTAATAAAACTATCCATATGCAATGCACTGAGTTATATCAGTTTTTAATAAAACTAACCAAATGCAATGGCCTGAGTTATATCAGGTTTTAATAAACTAACCAAATGCAATGCACTGCGTTATATCAGTTTTTAATAAAACTATCCATATGCAATGCACTGAGTTATATCAGTTTTTAATAAAACTATCCATATGCAATGCACTGAGTTATATCAGGTTTTAATAAAACTATCCATATGCAATGCACTGAGTTATATCAGTTTTTAATAAAACTAACCAAATGCAATGGCCTGAGTTATATCAGTTTTTAATAAAACTATCCATATGCAATGCACTGAGTTATATCAGGTTTTAATAAAACTATCCATATGCAATGCACTGAGTTATATCAGTTTTTAATAAAACTAACCAAATGCAATGGCCTGAGTTATATCAGTTTTTAATAAAACTATCCATATGCAATGCACTGAGTTATATCAGTTTTTAATAAAACTATCCATATGCAATGCACTGAGTTATATCAGGTTTTAATAAAACTATCCATATGCAATGCACTGAGTTATATCAGTTTTTAATAAAACTAACCAAATGCAATGGCCTGAGTTATATCAGTTTTTAATAAAACTATCCATATGCAATGCACTGAGTTATATCAGGTTTTAATAAAACTATCCATATGCAATGCACTGAGTTATATCAGGTTTTAATAAAACTATCCATATGCAATGCACTGAGTTATATCAGGTTTTAATAAACTAACCAAATGCAATGCACTGCGTTATATCAGTTTTTAATAAAACTATCCATATGCAATGCACTGAGTTATATCAGTTTTTAATAAAACTATCCATATGCAATGCACTGAGTTATATCAGGTTTTAATAAAACTATCCATATGCAATGCACTGAGTTATATCAGGTTTTAATAAACTAACCAAATGCAATGCACTGCGTTATATCAGTTTTTAATAAAACTATCCATATGCAATGCACTGAGTTATATCAGTTTTTAATAAAACTAACCAAATGCAATGGCCTGAGTTATATCAGTTTTTAATAAAACTATCCATATGCAATGCACTGAGTTATATCAGGTTTTAATAAAACTATCCATATGCAATGCACTGAGTTATATCAGGTTTTAATAAACTAACCAA
>JAWMAG010000377.1:22500-25000 GCA_037013455.1 Ceratitis rosa
TTTTAAATGTACTATTCGTTCCCAATTTACACTCGAATTTTATTTCAATTGGTAAAATTACACAAGCTGGAAATAGTGTTGAATTTTCGAAAGGAAAAGCTTTTGTTAAAAACGAATCAAATAAGACTATATTTTGTGCATTTTTTGAATGCGGCGTGTTTTCGGTTAATCTGAATCCGACGAGAGAAACAGAAAAAATATATGGACTAATTGACGAGGAAAATACTCGTAAATGGCATAAAAGGTTAGGCCATTTGAATACAGACGATATGCGAAAACTTTCAAACAAAAATATGGTGAATGGACTTACTTTGAATGTACAAAAACAAATTGAGTGTTTTACGTGCGCTACATGTAAAATTCAAAGTAAGGGGTATGGTGACTATTCGAACATTGGTTCGAAAGGTGTACTTGATCTAGTACATAGCGATTTGTGTGGCCCGATGTCTACAAAATCAGTCGGTGGCTCATCGTAATTCATTACGTTTATAGACGATTATTCGCGGTACACTCATACATATTTTTTGAGTAAGAAGTCTGAAGCATTTAGTGCGTTTCAAAATTTTACTGCAATGGCAGAGAAACAGACTGGTCATAAATTAAAAGTGTTTAGAAGCGACAATGGAAAAGAATATATTAATCATCAGTTCAAATAATATTTTGCTAGCAATGGAATTTTGCATCAAACATCTGTTGCATATTGTCCACAGCAAAATGGTGTGTCAGAAAGAGCGAATAGAACGCTTGTAGAGATGGCGCGATGTTTCTTAGAGTCATCTGGTTTAACGCAGAGTTTGTGGGCGGAAGGAATCAACACAGCAACATACATTCGTAATAGGTGTCCAACTAAATCACTAGGTGAAGAAACTCCGTATGAAAGGTGGTTTGGAAGAAAGCCGTCTTTGTCACATCTTCGTGTATTTGGGTGTGATGTGGTAATGTTAAAAAAAGGTCCAAAGTCAGGCGCGAAATTTCAGCCAGGAGGTATAAAATTAAAATTTGTGGGTTACGATAAACTGAGCAAAGGCTATAGACTTTACGATACAAATAAAAGATCCGTAATAATAGCAAGAGATGTATTGTTTTTTGAAAATTCATTTGAAAAGACATTTAATGGCAACGATATAAATGAAGATGTATTTATTCACGACGCTTTTGATAAATACAACGACAACAACGACAACAATATTCACAACGATGAAACTGCTCGTGAAGTAGAAGCAGAGAATATTGACGATCCGACGACAATGAGTGATAACGAACACGAAGAAGAAGTAACGACATCAGAAGAGGAGAGTTTGGTGAAATCTGAGAAGAGAAAAAGGGGTAGACCAAAACTACTCAAAACAGGTGCAGTAGGAAGACCAAGAAAAGTTTACTGTGGTGAGTCTTATCCGGAATCATTGAACTCAATTACTGAGGTGCCAAATACTGTAACGGAAGCATTGAATTCAAATGATAGTGAGCATTGGAAAGCGGCAATGCAGAGAGAGCATGATTCTTTACTCAAGAATAGAACATGGGTACTCGTTGAAAAACCTAAAAACAGTAATGTCATTGGTTGCAAGTGGGTTTTTACACTCAAGAGAAAACCTGATGGTTCCGTGCAAAAATATAAAGCGCGATTAGTTGCACACGGATGTTCGCAAAAATTTAATGTCGACTACAAAGAAACGTTTGCACCGGTGGTCAGACTTTCAACGATTCGATTGTTGCTGGCGTTAGCAGTAAAGCATAAGCTTCTGGTAAATCATATTGATATTGTTTCTGCATATCTCAACGGCGATTTGAAAGAAGGAGTTTTTATGACTCAACCTCAAAATTTTGAGAGTACGAAATATCCAAACAAAGTTTGTAAATTGTTGAAATCGCTTTATGGACTCAAGCAAGCTGGTCGTGAGTGGAACTTTAGGGTGTCCGATATTTTATCAGCGATGGGATTTCGACGATGTAAAGCTGACAGTTGCGTTTATGTGAAAGGTGAAAATGCAAATTTAGCATTTATTGCATTGTACGTGGACGACATGCTAGTTGCATGCGAAGATCAACAACAAATGAACAAGATTATTAAAAGCTTAAATCGACATGTTGAAGCGGTGGACAGTGGTCCAATTTCGTTTTATTTGGGTATCGAAGTTTGCAGAGATAATCCAAGGGGCACAATATTTATACATCAGCGACGATATGTAGAAGAATTATTGAATCGTTGGGGAATGCAGAACTGTAAACCAGCGGCGACGCCTTGGGCAAATGGTACTTGTTTGCAGAAATGTACCAAAGATTGTGAAGATATTGATACAAAAAGATATCAAAGTTTAATTGGTGCGTTAATGTACCTGGCGGTTATAACTCGACCGGATATCAGTCATGTGGTATCCAAATTGTCTCAATACAGCAGTCATCCTCATGAAGAACATTTCCGAGCTGCTAAATATGTGTTAAGATATTTGAAGAAATATCCAGCAGGTAATATTGTTTATTCGAATAACAAAGAAAACTT
>JAWMAG010000378.1:0-30562 GCA_037013455.1 Ceratitis rosa
TTAATAAAACTATCCATATGCAATGCAGTGAGTTATATCAGTTTTTAATAAAACTATCCATATGCAATGCAGTGAGTTATATCAGTTTTTAATAAAACTATCCATATTGCAATGCAGCTGAGTTATATCAGTTTTTAATAAAACTATCCATATGCAATGCAGTGAGTTATATCAGTTTTTAATAAAACTATCCATATGCAATGCAGTGAGTTATATCAGTTTTTAATAAAACTATCCATATGCAATGCACTGAGTTATATCAGTTTTTAATAAAACTATCCATATGCAATGCACTGAGTTATATCAGTTTTTAATAAAACTATCCATATGCAATGCACTGAGTTATATCAGTTTTTAATAAAACTATCCATATGCAATGCACTGAGTTATATCAGGTTTTAATAAAACTATCCATATGCAATGCACTGAGTTATATCAGTTTTTAATAAAACTATCCATATGCAATGCACTGAGTTATATCAATTTTTAATAAAACTATCCATATGCAATGCACTGAGTTATATCAGTTTTTAATAAAACTATCCATATGCAATGCACTGAGTTATATCAGGTTTTAATAAAACTATCCATATGCAATGCACTGAGTTATATCAATTTTTAATAAAACTATCCATATGCAATGCACTGAGTTATATCAGTTTTTAATAAAACTATCCATATGCAATGCACGTGAGTTATATCAGTTTTTAATAAAACTATCCATATGCAATGCACTGAGTTATATCAGGTTTTAATAAAACTATCCATATGCAATGCACTGAGTTATATCAATTTTTAATAAAACTATCCATATGCAATGCAGTGAGTTATATCAGTTTTTAATAAAACTATCCATATGCAATGCACGTGAGTTATATCAGTTTTTAATAAAACTATCCATATGCAATGCACTGAGTTATATCAGGTTTTAATAAAACTATCCATATGCAATGCACTGAGTTATATCAATTTTTAATAAAACTATCCATATGCAATGCAGCTGAGTTATATCAGGTTTTAATAAAACTATCCATATGCAATGCACTGAGTTATATCAGTTTTTAATAAAACTATCCATATGCAATGCAGTGAGTTATATCAGGTTTTAATAAAACTATCCATATGCAATGCAGTGAGTTATATCAGTTTTTAATAAAACTATCCATATGCAATGCAGTGAGTTATATCAGTTTTTAATAAAACTATCCATATGCAATGCAGTGAGTTATATCAGTTTTTAATAAAACTATCCATATGCAATGCAGTGAGTTATATCAGTTTTTAATAAAACTATCCATATGCAATGCAGTGAGTTATATCAGTTTTTAATAAAACTATCCATATGCAATGCAGTGAGTTATATCAGTTTTTAATAAAACTATCCATATGCAATGCAGTGAGTTATATCAGTTTTTAATAAAACTATCCATATGCAATGCACTGGGTTATATCAGGTTTTAATAAAACTATTCATATGCAATGCACTGAGTTATATCAATTTTTAATAAAACTATCCATATGCAATGCACTGAGTTATATCAGGTTTTAATAAAACTATCCATATGCAATGCACTGAGTTATATCAGTTTTTAATAAAACTATCCATATGCAATGCAGTGAGTTATATCAGTTTTTAATAAAACTATCCATATGCAATGCACTGAGTTATATCAGTTTTTAATAAAACTATCCATATGCAATGCAGTGAGTTATATCAGTTTTTAATAAAACTATCCATATGCAATGCACTGAGTTATATCAGTTTTTAATAAAACTATCCATATCCAATGCAGTGAGTTATATCAGTTTTTAATAAAACTATCCAAATGCAATGCACTGAGTTATATCAGTTTTTAATAAAACTATCCATATGCAATGCAGTGAGTTATATCAGCTTTTAATAAAACTATCCATATGCAATGCACTGAGTTATATCAGTTTTTAATAAAACTATCCATATGCAATGCACTGAGTTATATCAGTTTTTAATAAAACTATCCATATGCAATGCAGTGAGTTATATCAGGTTTTAATAAAACTATCCATATGCAATGCACTGAGTTATATCAGTTTTTAATAAAACTATCCATATGCAATGCAGTGAGTTATATCAGGTTTTAATAAAACTATCCTCATATGCAATGCACTGAGTTATATCAGTTTTTAATAAAACTATCCATATGCAATGCACTGAGTTATATCAGTTTTTAATAAAACTATCCATATGCAATGCACTGAGTTATATCAGGTTTTAATAAAACTATCCATATGCAATGCACTGAGTTATATCAGTTTTTAATGAAACTATCCATATGCAATGCACTGAGTTATATCAGTTTTTAATAAAACTATCCATATGCAATGCAGTGAGTTATATCAGGTTTTAATAAAACTATCCATATGCAATGCACTGAGTTATATCAGTTTTTAATGAAACTATCCATATGCAATGCACTGAGTTATATCAGGTTTTAATAAAACTATCCATATGCAATGCACTGAGTTATATCAGTTTTTAATAAAACTATCCATATGCAATGCACTGGGTTATATCAGGTTTTAATAAAACTATTCATATGCAATGCACTGAGTTATATCAATTTTTAATAAAACTATCCATATGCAATGCACTGAGTTATATCAGGTTTTAATAAAACTATCCATATGCAATGCACTGAGTTATATCAGTTTTTAATAAAACTATCCATATGCAATGCACTGAGCTATATCAGGTTTAAATAAAACTATCCATATGCAATGCACTGAGTTATATCAGTTTTTAATAAAACTATCCATATGCAATGCACTGAGTTATATCAGGTTTTAATAAAACAATCCATATGCAATGCACTGAGTTATATCAGTTTTTAATAAAACTATCCATATGCAATGAACTGGGTTATATCAGGTTTTAATAAAACTATTCATATGCAATGCACTGAGTTATATCAGTTTTTAATAAAACTATCCATATGCAATGCACTGAGTTATATCAGGTTTTAATAAAACTATCCATATGCAATGCAGTGAGTTATATCAGGTTTTAATAAAACTATCCATATGCAATGCACTGAGTTATATCAGTTTTTAATAAAACTATCGATATGCAATGCACTGAGTTATATCAGTTTTTAATAAAACTATCCATATGCAATGCACTGAGTTATATCAGGTTTTAAAAAAAACTATCCATATGCAATGCACTGAGTTATATCAGTTTTTAATAAAACTATCCATATGCCATGCACTGAGTTAGATCAGTTTTTAATAAAACTATCCATATGCAATGCACTGAGTTATATCAGTTTTTAGTAAAACTATCCATATGCAATGCAGTGAGTTATACCAGTTTTTAATAAAACTATCGATATGCAATGCAGTGAGTTATATCAGTTTTAAATAAAACTATCCATATGCAATGCACTGAGTTATATCAGTTTTAAATAAAACTATCCATATGCAATGCACTGAGTTATATCAGTTTTTAATAAAACTATCCATATGCAATGCACTGAGTTATATCAGTTTTTAATAAAACTATCCATATGCAATGCACTGAGTTATATCAGTTTTTAATAAAACTATCCATATGCAATGCAGTGAGTTATATCAGTTTTTAATAAAACTATCCATATGCAATGCACTGAGTTATATCAGTTTTTAATAAAACTATGCATATGCAATGCAGTGAGTTATATCAGTTTTTAATAAAACTATCCATATGCAATGCACTGAGTTATATCAGTTTTTAATAAAACTATCCATATCCAATGCAGTGAGTTATATCAGTTTTTAATAAAACTATCCATATGCAATGCACTGAGTTATATCAGTTTTTAATAAAACTATCCATATGCAATGCAGTGAGTTATATCAGCTTTTAATAAAACTATCCATATGCAATGCACTGAGTTATATCAGTTTTTAATAAAACTATCCATATGCAATGCACTGAGTTATATCAGTTTTTAATAAAACTATCCATATGCAATGCAGTGAGTTATATCAGGTTTTAATAAAACTATCCATATGCAATGCACTGAGTTATATCAGTTTTTAATAAAACTATCCATATGCAATGCAGTGAGTTATATCAGGTTTTAATAAAACTATCCATATGCAATGCACTGAGTTATATCAGTTTTTAATAAAACTATCCATATGCAATGCACTGAGTTATATCAGTTTTTAATAAAACTATCCATATGCAATGCACTGAGTTATATCAGGTTTTAATAAAACTATCCATATGCAATGCACTGAGTTATATCAGTTTTTAATGAAACTATCCATATGCAATGCACTGAGTTATATCAGGTTTTAATAAAACTATCCATATGCAATGCACTGAGTTATATCAGTTTTTAATAAAACTATCCATATGCAATGCACTGGGTTATATCAGGTTTTAATAAAACTATTCATATGCAATGCACTGAGTTATATCAGTTTTTAATAAAACTATCCATATGCAATGCACTGAGTTATATCAGGTTTTAATAAAACTATCCATATGCAATACACTGAGTTATATCAGTTTTTAATAAAACTATCCATATGTAATGCACTGAGTTATATCAGTTTTTAATAAAACTATCCATATGCAATGCACTGAGTTATATCAGGTTTTAATAAAACTATCCATATGCAATGCACTGAGTTATATCAGTTTTTAATAAAGCTATCCATATGCAATGCACTGAGTTATATCAGTTTTTAATAAAACTATCCATATGCAATGCACTGAGTTATATCAGTTTTTAATAAAACTATCGATATGCAATGCAGTGAGTTATATCAGTTTTTAATAAAACTATCCATATGCAATGCACTGAGTTATATCAGTTTTTAATAAAACTATCCATATGCAATGCACTGAGTTATATCAGTTTTTAATAAAACTATCCATATGCAGTGCACTGAGTTATATCAGTTTTTAATGAAACTATCCATATGCAATGCAGTGAGTTATATCAGTTTTTAACAAAACTATCCATATGCAATGCACTGAGTTATATCAGTTTTTAATAAAACTATCCATATGCAGTGCACTGAGTTATATCAGGTTTTAATAAAACTATCCATATGCAATGCAGTGAGTTATATCAGTTTTTAATAAAACTATCCATTTGCAATGCACTGAGTTATATCAGGTTTTAATAAAACTATCCATATGCAATGCACTGAGTTATATCAGTTTTTAATAAAACTATCCATATGCAATGCACTGAGTTATATCAGTTTTTAATAAAACTATCCATATGCAATGCAGTGAGTTATATCAGTTTTTAATAAAACTATCCATATGCAATGCACTGAGTTATATCAGTTTTTAATAAAACTATCCATATGCAATGCACTGAGTTATATCAGGTTTTAATAAAACTATCCATATGCAATGCACTGAGTTATATCAGTTTTTAATAAAACTACCCATATGCAATGCAGTGAGTTATATCAGTTTTTAATAAAACTATCCATATGCAATGCACTGAGTTATATCAGTTTTTAATAAAACTATCCATATGCAATGCAGTGAGTTATATTAGTTTTTAATAAAACTATCCATATGCAATGCAGTGAGCTATATCAGTTTTTAATAAAACTATCCATATGCAATGCACTGAGTTATATCAGTTTTTAATAAAACTATCCATATGCAATGCAGTGAGTTATATCAGTTTTTAATTAAACTAGCCATATGCAATGCACTGAGTTATATCAGTTTTTAATAAAACTATCCATATGCAATGCACTGAGTTATATCAGTTTTTAATAAAACTATCCATATGCAATGCACTGAGTTATATCAGTTTTTAGTAAAACTATCCATATGCAATGCACTGAGTTATATCAGTTTTTAATAAAACTATCCATATCCAATGCAGTGAGTTATATCAGTTTTTAATAAAACTATCCAAATGCAATGCACTGAGTTATATCAGTTTTTAATAAAACTATCCATATGCAATGCAGTGAGTTATATCAGCTTTTAATAAAACTATCCATATGCAATGCACTGAGTTATATCAGTTTTTAATAAAACTATCCATATGCAATGCACTGAGTTATATCAGTTTTTAATAAAACTATCCATATGCAATGCAGTGAGTTATATCAGGTTTTAATAAAACTATCCATATGCAATGCACTGAGTTATATCAGTTTTTAATAAAACTATCCATATGCAATGCAGTGAGTTATATCAGGTTTTAATAAAACTATCCATATGCAATGCACTGAGTTATATCAGTTTTTAATAAAACTATCCATATGCAATGCACTGAGTTATATCAGTTTTTAATAAAACTATCCATATGCAATGCACTGAGTTATATCAGGTTTTAATAAAACTATCCATATGCAATGCACTGAGTTATATCAGTTTTTAATGAAACTATCCATATGCAATGCACTGAGTTATATCAGTTTTTAATAAAACTATCCATATGCAATGCAGTGAGTTATATCAGGTTTTAATAAAACTATCCATATGCAATGCACTGAGTTATATCAGTTTTTAATGAAACTATCCATATGCAATGCACTGAGTTATATCAGGTTTTAATAAAACTATCCATATGCAATGCACTGAGTTATATCAGTTTTTAATAAAACTATCCATATGCAATGCACTGGGTTATATCAGGTTTTAATAAAACTATTCATATGCAATGCACTGAGTTATATCAATTTTTAATAAAACTATCCATATGCAATGCACTGAGTTATATCAGGTTTTAATAAAACTATCCATATGCAATGCACTGAGTTATATCAGTTTTTAATAAAACTATCCATATGCAATGCACTGAGCTATATCAGGTTTAAATAAAACTATCCATATGCAATGCACTGAGTTATATCAGTTTTTAATAAAACTATCCATATGCAATGCACTGAGTTATATCAGGTTTTAATAAAACAATCCATATGCAATGCACTGAGTTATATCAGTTTTTAATAAAACTATCCATATGCAATGAACTGGGTTATATCAGGTTTTAATAAAACTATTCATATGCAATGCACTGAGTTATATCAGTTTTTAATAAAACTATCCATATGCAATGCACTGAGTTATATCAGGTTTTAATAAAACTATCCATATGCAATGCAGTGAGTTATATCAGGTTTTAATAAAACTATCCATATGCAATGCACTGAGTTATATCAGTTTTTAATAAAACTATCGATATGCAATGCACTGAGTTATATCAGTTTTTAATAAAACTATCCATATGCAATGCACTGAGTTATATCAGGTTTTAAAAAAACTATCCATATGCAATGCACTGAGTTATATCAGTTTTTAATAAAACTATCCATATGCCATGCACTGAGTTAGATCAGTTTTTAATAAAACTATCCATATGCAATGCACTGAGTTATATCAGTTTTAAATAAAACTATCCATATGCAATGCAGTGAGTTATACCAGTTTTTAATAAAACTATCGATATGCAATGCAGTGAGTTATATCAGTTTTAAATAAAACTATCCATATGCAATGCACTGAGTTATATCAGTTTTAAATAAAACTATCCATATGCAATGCACTGAGTTATATCAGTTTTTAATAAAACTATCCATATGCAATGCACTGAGTTATATCAGTTTTTAATAAAACTATCCATATGCAATGCACTGAGTTATATCAGTTTTTAATAAAACTATCCATATGCAATGCAGTGAGTTATATCAGTTTTTAATAAAACTATCCATATGCAATGCACTGAGTTATATCAGTTTTTAATAAAACTATGCATATGCAATGCAGTGAGTTATATCAGTTTTTAATAAAACTATCCATATGCAATGCACTGAGTTATATCAGTTTTTAATAAAACTATCCATATCCAATGCAGTGAGTTATATCAGTTTTTAATAAAACTATCCATATGCAATGCACTGAGTTATATCAGTTTTTAATAAAACTATCCATATGCAATGCAGTGAGTTATATCAGCTTTTAATAAAACTATCCATATGCAATGCACTGAGTTATATCAGTTTTTAATAAAACTATCCATATGCAATGCACTGAGTTATATCAGTTTTTAATAAAACTATCCATATGCAATGCAGTGAGTTATATCAGGTTTTAATAAAACTATCCATATGCAATGCACTGAGTTATATCAGTTTTTAATAAAACTATCCATATGCAATGCAGTGAGTTATATCAGGTTTTAATAAAACTATCCATATGCAATGCACTGAGTTATATCAGTTTTTAATAAAACTATCCATATGCAATGCACTGAGTTATATCAGTTTTTAATAAAACTATCCATATGCAATGCACTGAGTTATATCAGGTTTTAATAAAACTATCCATATGCAATGCACTGAGTTATATCAGTTTTTAATGAAACTATCCATATGCAATGCACTGAGTTATATCAGGTTTTAATAAAACTATCCATATGCAATGCACTGAGTTATATCAGTTTTTAATAAAACTATCCATATGCAATGCACTGGGTTATATCAGGTTTTAATAAAACTATTCATATGCAATGCACTGAGTTATATCAGTTTTTAATAAAACTATCCATATGCAATGCACTGAGTTATATCAGGTTTTAATAAAACTATCCATATGCAATACACTGAGTTATATCAGTTTTTAATAAAACTATCCATATGTAATGCACTGAGTTATATCAGTTTTTAATAAAACTATCCATATGCAATGCACTGAGTTATATCAGGTTTTAATAAAACTATCCATATGCAATGCACTGAGTTATATCAGTTTTTAATAAAGCTATCCATATGCAATGCACTGAGTTATATCAGTTTTTAATAAAACTATCCATATGCAATGCACTGAGTTATATCAGTTTTTAATAAAACTATCGATATGCAATGCAGTGAGTTATATCAGTTTTTAATAAAACTATCCATATGCAATGCACTGAGTTATATCAGTTTTTAATAAAACTATCCATATGCAATGCACTGAGTTATATCAGTTTTTAATAAAACTATCCATATGCAGTGCACTGAGTTATATCAGTTTTTAATGAAACTATCCATATGCAATGCAGTGAGTTATATCAGTTTTTAACAAAACTATCCATATGCAATGCACTGAGTTATATCAGTTTTTAATAAAACTATCCATATGCAATGCACTGAGTTATATCAGGTTTTAATAAAACTATCCATATGCAATGCAGTGAGTTATATCAGTTTTTAATAAAACTATCCATTTGCAATGCACTGAGTTATATCAGGTTTTAATAAAACTATCCATATGCAATGCACTGAGTTATATCAGTTTTTAATAAAACTATCCATATGCAATGCACTGAGTTATATCAGTTTTTAATAAAACTATCCATATGCAATGCAGTGAGTTATATCAGTTTTTAATAAAACTATCCATATGCAATGCACTGAGTTATATCAGTTTTTAATAAAACTATCCATATGCAATGCACTGAGTTATATCAGGTTTTAATAAAACTATCCATATGCAATGCACTGAGTTATATCAGTTTTTAATAAAACTACCCATATGCAATGCAGTGAGTTATATCAGTTTTTAATAAAACTATCCATATGCAATGCACTGAGTTATATCAGTTTTTAATAAAACTATCCATATGCAATGCAGTGAGTTATATTAGTTTTTAATAAAACTATCCATATGCAATGCAGTGAGCTATATCAGTTTTTAATAAAACTATCCATATGCAATGCACTGAGTTATATCAGTTTTTAATAAAACTATCCATATGCAATGCAGTGAGTTATATCAGTTTTTAATTAAACTAGCCATATGCAATGCACTGAGTTATATCAGTTTTTAATAAAACTATCCATATGCAATGCACTGAGTTATATCAGTTTTTAATAAAACTATCCATATGCAATGCACTGAGTTATATCAGTTTTTAGTAAAACTATCCATATGCAATGCACTGAGTTATATCAGTTTTTAATAAAACTATCCATATGCAATGCACTGAGTTATATCAGTTTTTAATAAAACTATCCATATGCAATGCACTGAGTTAAATCAGTTTTTAATAAAACTATCCATATGCAATGCACTGAGTTATATCAGTTTTTAATGAAACTATCCATATGCAATGCACTGAGTTATATCAGGTTTTAATAAAACTATCCATATGCAATGCACTGAGTTATATCAGTTTTTAATAAAACTATCCATATGCAATGCAGTGAGTTATATCAGGTTTTAATAAAACTATCCATATGCAATGCACTGAGTTATATCAGGTTTTAATAAAACTATCCATATGCAATGCACTGAGTTATATCAGTTTTTAATGAAACTATCCATATGCAATGCACTGAGTTATATCAGGTTTTAATAAAACTATCCATATGCAATGCACTGAGTTATATCAGTTTTTAATAAAACTATCCATATGCAATGCACTGAGTTATATCAGGTTTTAATAAAACTATCCATATGCAATACACTGAGTTATATCAGTTTTTAATAAAACTATCCATATGCAATGCACTGAGTTATATCAGTTTTTAATAAAACTATCCATATGCAATGCACTGAGTTATATCAGGTTTTAATAAAACTATCCATATGCAATGCACTGAGTTATATCAGTTTTTAATAAAACTATCCATATGCAATGCACTGAGTTATATCAGGTTTTAAAAAAACTATCCATATGCAATGCACTGAGTTATATCAGTTTTTAATAAAACTATCCATACGCAATGCACTGAGTTATATCAGTTTTTAATAAAACTATCCATATGCAATGCACTGAGTTATATCAGTTTTTAATAAAACTATCCATATGCAATGCAGTGAGTTATATCAGTTTTTAATAAAACTATCCATATGCAATGCACTGAGTTATATCAGTTTTTAATAAAACTATCCATATGCAATGCACTGAGTTATATCAGTTTTTAATAAAACTATCCATATGCAATGCACTGAGTTATATCAGTTTTTAATAAAACTATCCATATGCAATGCACTGAGTTATATCAGTTTTTAATTAAACTAGCCATATGCAATGCAGTTAGTTATATCAGTTTTTAATAAAACTATCCATATGCAAGGCACTGAGTTATATCAGTTTTTAATAAAACTATCCATATGCAATGCACTGAGTTATATCAGGTTTTAATAACACTATCCATATGCAATGCACTGAGTTATATCAGGTTTTAATAAAACTATCCATATGCAATGCACTGAGTTATATCAGTTTTTAATAAAACTATCCATATGCAATGCAGTGAGTTATATCAGTTTTTAATAAAACTATTTATATGCAATGCACTGAGTTATATCAGTTTTTAATAAAACTATTTATATGCAATGCAGTGAGTTATATCAGTTTTTAATAAAACTATCCATATGCAATGCACTGAGTTATATCAGTTTTTAATAAAACTATCCATATCCAATGCAGTGAGTTATATCAGTTTTTAATAAAACTATCCATATGCAATGCACTGAGTTATATCAGTTTTTAATAAAACTATCCATATGCAATGCAGTGAGTTATATCAGCTTTTAATAAAACTATCCATATGCAATGCACTGAGTTATATCAGTTTTTAATAAAACTATCCATATGCAATGCACTGAGTTATATCAGTTTTTAATAAAACTATCCATATGCAATGCAGTGAGTTATATCAGGTTTTAATAAAACTATCCATATGCAATGCACTGAGTTATATCAGTTTTTAATAAAACTATCCATATGCAATGCAGTGAGTTATATCAGTTTTTAATAAAACTATCCATATGCAATGCACTGAGTTATATCAGTTTTTAATAAAACTATCCATATGCAATGCAGTGAGTTATATCAGTTTTTAATAAAACTATCCATATGCAATGCACTGAGTTATATCAGGTTTTAATAAAACTATCCATATGCAATGCACTGAGTTATATCAGTTGTTAATAAAACTATCCATATGCAATGCACTGAGTTATATCAGGTTTTAATAAAACTATCCATATGCAATACACTGAGTTATATCAGTTTTTAATAAAACTATCCATATGCAATGCACTGAGTTATATCAGTTTTTAATAAAACTATCCATATGCAATGCACTGAGTTATATCAGTTTTTAATGAAACTATCCATATGCAATGCACTGAGTTATATCAGGTTTTAATAAAACTATCCATATGCAATGCACTGAGTTATATCAGTTTTTAATAAAACTATCCATATGCAATGCACTGGGTTATATCAGGTTTTAATAAAACTATTCATATGCAATGCACTGAGTTATATCAGTTTTTAATAAAACTATCCATATGCAATGCACTGAGTTATATCAGGTTTTAATAAAACTATCCATATGCAATACACTGAGTTATATCAGTTTTTAATAAAACTATCCATATGCAATGCACTGAGTTATATCAGTTTTTAATAAAACTATCCATATGCAATGCACTGAGTTATATCAGGTTTTAATAAAACTATCCATATGCAATACACTGAGTTATATCAGTTTTTAATAAAACTATCCATATGCAATGCACTGAGTTATATCAGTTTTTAATAAAACTATCCATATGCAATGCACTGAGTTATATCAGGTTTTAATAAAACTATCCATATGCAATGCACTGAGTTATATCAGTTTTTAATAAAACTATCCATATGCAATGCACTGAGTTATATCAGGTTTTAAAAAAACTATCCATATGCAATGCACTGAGTTATATCAGTTTTTAATAAAACTATCCATATGCAATGCACTGAGTTATATCAGTTTTTAATAAAACTATCCATATGCAATGCACTGAGTTATATCAGTTTTTAATAAAACTATCCATATGCAATGCACTGAGTTATATCAGTTTTTAATAAAACTAGCCATATGCAATGCAGTTAGTTATATCAGTTTTTAATAAAACTATCCATATGCAAGGCACTGAGTTATATCAGTTTTTAATAAAACTATCCATATGCAATGCACTGAGTTATATCAGGTTTTAATAACACTATCCATATGCAATGCACTGAGTTATATCAGTTTTTAATAAAACTATCCATATGCAATGCAGTGAGTTATATCAGTTTTTAATAAAACTATTTATATGCAATGCACTGAGTTATATCAGTTTTTAATAAAACTATTTATATGCAATGCAGTGAGTTATATCAGTTTTTAATAAAACTATCCATATGCAATGCACTGAGTTATATCAGTTTTTAATAAAACTATCCATATGCAATGCAGTGAGTTATATCAGTTTTTAATAAAACTATTTATATGCAATGCACTGAGTTATATCAGTTTTTAATAAAACTATTTATATGCAATGCAGTGAGTTATATCAGTTTTTAATAAAACTATCCATATGCAATGCAGTGAGTTATATCAGTTTTTAATAAAACTATTTATATGCAATGCACTGAGTTATATCAGTTTTTAATAAAACTATTTATATGCAATGCAGTGAGTTATATCAGTTTTTAATAAAACTATCCATATGCAATGCACTGAGTTATATCAGTTTTTAATAAAACTATCCATATCCAATGCAGTGAGTTATATCAGTTTTTAATAAAACTATCCATATGCAATGCACTGAGTTATATCAGTTTTTAATAAAACTATCCATATGCAATGCAGTGAGTTATATCAGCTTTTAATAAAACTATCCATATGCAATGCACTGAGTTATATCAGTTTTTAATAAAACTATCCATATGCAATGCACTGAGTTATATCAGTTTTTAATAAAACTATCCATATGCAATGCAGTGAGTTATATCAGGTTTTAATAAAACTATCCATATGCAATGCACTGAGTTATATCAGTTTTTAATAAAACTATCCATATGCAATGCAGTGAGTTATATCAGGTTTTAATAAAACTATCCATATGCAATGCACTGAGTTATATCAGTTTTTAATAAAACTATTCATATGCAATGCAGTGAGTTATATCAATTTTTAATAAAACTATCCATATGCAATGCACTGAGTTATATCAGGTTTTAATAAAACTATCCATATGCAATGCACTGAGTTATATCAGTTTTTAATGAAACTATCCATATGCAATGCACTGAGTTATATCAGGTTTTAATAAAACTATCCATATGCAATGCACTGAGTTATATCAGTTTTTAATAAAACTATCCATATGCAATGCACTGGGTTATATCAGGTTTTAATAAAACTATTCATATGCAATGCACTGAGTTATATCAGTTTTTAATAAAACTATCCATATGCAATGCACTGAGTTATATCAGGTTTTAATAAAACTATCCATATGCAATACACTGAGTTATATCAGTTTTTAATAAAACTATCCATATGCAATGCACTGAGTTATATCAGTTTTTAATAAAACTATCCATATGCAATGCACTGAGTTATATCAGGTTTTAATAAAACTATCCATATGCAATGCACTGAGTTATATCAGTTTTTAATAAAACTATCAATTTGCAATGCAGTGAGTTATATCAGTTTTTAATAAAACTATCCATATGCAATGCACTGAGTTATATCAGTTTTTAATAAAACTATCCATATGCAATGCAGTTATATTAGTTTTTAATAAAACTATCCATATGCAATGCAGTGAGCTATATCAGTTTTTAATAAAACTATCCATATGCAATGCACTGAGTTATATCAGTTTTTAATAAAACTATCCATATTCAATGCAGTGAGTTATATCAGTTTTTAATAAAACTATTCATATGCAATGCACTGAGTTATATCAGTTTTTAATAAAACTATCCATATGCAATGCACTGAGTTATATCAGTTTTTAATAAAACTATCCATATGCAATGCACTGAGTTATATCAGTTTTTAATAAAACTATCCATATGCAATGCAGTGAGTTATATCAGTTTTTAATAAAACCATCCATATGCAATGCACTGAGTTATATCAGTTTTTAATAAAACTATTCATATGCAATGCACTGAGTTATATCAGTTTTTAATAAAACTATCCATATGCAATGCACTGAGTTATATCAGTTTTTAATAAAACTATCCATATGCAATGCACTGAGTTATATCAGTTTTTAATAAAACTAGCCATATGAAATGCACTGAGTTATATCAGTTTTTAATAAAACTATCCATATGCAATGCACTGAGTTATATCAGTTTTTAATAAAACTATCCATATGCAATGCACTGAGTTATATCAGTTTTTAATAAAACTATCCATATGCCATGCAGTGAGTTATATCAGTTTTTAATAAAACTATCCATATGCAATGCACTGAGTTATATCAGTTTTTAATAAAACTATCCATATGCAATGCACTGAGTTATATCAGTTTTTAATAAAACTATCCATATGCAATGCACTGAGTTATATCAGTTTTTAATAAAACTATCCATATGCAATGCAGTGAGTTATATCAGTTTTTAATAAAACTATCCATATGCAATGCACTGAATTATATCAGTTTTTAATAAAACTATCCATATGCAATGCACTGAGTTATATCAGGTTTTAATAAAACTATCCATATGCAATGCACTGAGTTATATCAGTTTTTAATAAAACTATCCATATGCAATGCAGTGAGTTATATCAGTTTTTAATAAAACTATCCATATGCAATGCACTGAGTTATATCAGTTTTTAATAAAACTATCCATATGCAATGCAGTGAGTTATATTAGTTTTTAATAAAACTATCCATATGCAATGCAGTGAGTTATATCAGTTTTTAATAAAACTATCCATATGCAATGCACTGAGTTATATCAGTTTTTAATAAAACTATCCATATGCAATGCACTGAGTTATATCAGTTTTTAATAAAACTATCCATATGCAATGCACTGAGTTATATCAGTTTTTAATAAAACTATCCATATGCAATGCACTGAGTTATATCAGTTTTTAATAAAACTATCCATATGCAATGCACTGAGTTATATCAGTTTTTAATAAAACTATCCATATGCAATGCACTGAGTTATATCAGTTTTTAATAAAACTATCCATATGCAATGCACTGAGTTATATCAGTTTTTAATAAAACTATCCATATGCAATGCACTGAGTTATATCAGTTTTTAATAAAACTATCCATATGCAATGCACTGAGTTATATCAGTTTTTAATAAATCTATCCATATGCAATGCACTGAGTTATATCAGTTTTTAATAAAACTATCCATATGCAATGCACTGAGTTATATCAGTTTTTAATAAAACTATCCATATGCAATGCAGTGAGTTATATCAGTTTTTAATAAAACTATAAATATGCAATGCACTGAGTTATATCAGTTTTTAATAAAACTATCCATATGCAATGCACTGAGTTATATCAGTTTTTAATAAAACTATCCATATGCAATGCAGTGAGTTATATCAGTTTTTAATAAAACTATCCATATGCAATGCACTGAGTTATATCAGGTTTTAATAAAACTATCCATATGCAATGCACTGAGTTATATCAGGTTTTAATAAAACTATCCATATGCAATGCAGTGAGTTATATCAGTTTTTAATAAAACTATCCATATGCAATGCACTGAGTTATATCAGGTTTTAAAAAAACTATCCATATGCAATGCACTGAGTTATATCAGTTTTTAATAAAACTATCCATATGCAATGCAGTGAGTTATATCAGTTTTTAATAAAACTATCCATATGCAATGCACTGAGTTATATCAGTTTTTAATAAAACTATCCATATGCAATGCACTGAGTTATATCAGGTTTTAATAAAACTATCCATATGCAATGCACTCAGTTATATCAGTTTTTAATAAAACTATCCATATGCAATGCAGTGAGTTATATCAGTTTTTAATAAAACTATCCATATGCAATGCACTGAGTTATATCAGTTTTTAATAAAACTATCCATATGCAATGCACTGAGTTATATCAGTTTTTAATAAATCTATCCATATGCAATGCACTGAGTTATATCAGTTTTTAATAAAACTATCCATATGCAATGCACTGAGTTATATCAGTTTTTAATAAAACTATCCATATGCAATGCAGTGAGTTATATCAGTTTTTAATAAAACTATAAATATGCAATGCACTGAGTTATATCAGTTTTTAATAAAACTATCCATATGCAATGCACTGAGTTATATCAGTTTTTAATAAAACTATCCATATGCAATGCAGTGAGTTATATCAGTTTTTAATAAAACTATCCATATGCAATGCACTGAGTTATATCAGTTTTTAATAAAACTATCCATATGCAATGCACTGAGTTATATCAGGTTTTAATAAAACTATCCATATGCAATGCAGTGAGTTATATCAGTTTTTAATAAAACTATCCATATGCAATGCACTGAGTTATATCAGGTTTTAAAAAAACTATCCATATGCAATGCACTGAGTTATATCAGTTTTTAATAAAACTATCCATATGCAATGCAGTGAGTTATATCAGTTTTTAATAAAACTATCCATATGCAATGCACTGAGTTATATCAGTTTTTAATAAAACTATCCATATGCATTGCACTGAGTTATATCAGGTTTTAATAAAACTATCCATATGCAATGCACTCAGTTATATCAGTTTTTAATAAAACTATCCATATGCAATGCAGTGAGTTATATCAGTTTTTAATAAAACTATCCATATGCAATGCACTGAGTTATATCAGTTTTTAATAAAACTATCCATATGCAATGCACTGAGTTATATCAGTTTTTAATAAAACTATCCATATGCAATGCACTGAGTTATATCAGTTTTTAATAAAACTATCCATATGCAATGCACTGAGTTATATCAGTTTTTAATAAAACTATCCATATGCAATGCAGTGAGTTATATCAGTTTTTAATAAAACTATCCATATGCAATGCACTGAGTTATATCAGTTTTTAATAAAACTATCCATATCCAATGCAGTGAGTTATATCAGTTTTTAATAAAACTATCCATATGCAATGCACTGAGTTATATCAGTTTTTAATAAAACTATCCATATGCAATGCAGTGAGTTATATCAGCTTTTAATAAAACTATCCATATGCACTGCACTGAGTTATATCAGTTTTTAATAAAACTATCCATATGCAATGCACTGAGTTATATCAGTTTTTAATAAAACTATCCATATGCAATGCAGTGAGTTATATCAGGTTTTAATAAAACTATCCATATGCAATGCACTGAGTTATATCAGTTTTTAATAAAACTATCCATATGCAATGCAGTGAGTTATATTAGTTTTTAATAAAACTATCCATATGCAATGCACTGAGTTATATCAGGTTTTAAAAAAACTATCCATATGCAATGCACTGAGTTATATCAGTTTTTAATAAAACTATCCATATGCAATGCAGTGAGTTATATCAGTTTTTAATAAAACTATCCAAATGCAATGCACTGAGTTATATCAGTTTTTAATAAAACTATCCATATGCAATGCAGTGAGTTATATCAGTTTTTAATAAAACTATCCATATGCAATGCACTGAGTTATATCAGTTTTTAATAAAACTATCCATATGCAATGCAGTGAGTTATATTAGTTTTTAATAAAACTATCCATATGCAATGCAGTGAGTTATATCAGTTTTTAATAAAACTATCCATATGCAATGCACTGAGTTATATCAGTTTTTAATAAAACTATCCATATGCAATGCACTGAGTTATATCAGTTTTTAATAAAACTATCCATATGCAAAGCACTGAGTTATATCAGTTTTTAATAAAACTATCCATATGCAATGCACTGAGTTATATCAGTTTTTAATAAAACTATCCATATGCAATGCACTGAGTTATATCAGTTTTTAATAAAACTATCCATATGCAATGCACTGAGTTATATCAGTTTTTAATAAAACTATCCATATGCAATGCACTGAGTTATATCAGTTTTTAATAAAACTATCCATATGCAATGCACTGAGTTATATCAGTTTTTAATAAAACTATCCATATGCAATGCACTGAGTTATATCAATTTTTAATAAAACTATCCATATGCAATGCACTGAGTTATATCAGTTTTTAATAAAACTATCCATATGCAATGCACTGAGTTATATCAGTTTTTAATAAAACTATCCATATGCAATGCACTGAGTTATATCAGTTTTTAATAAAACTATCCATATGCAATGCAGTGAGTTATATCAGTTTTTAATAAAACTATCCATATGCAATGCACTGAGTTATATCAGTTTTTAATAAAACTATCCATATGCAATGCACTGAGTTATATCAGTTTTTAATAAAACTATCCATATGCAATGCACTGAGTTATATCAGTTTTTAATAAAACTATCCATATGCAATGCACTGAGTTATATCAGTTTTTAATAAAACTATCCATATGCAATGCACTGAGTTATATCAGTTTTTAATAAAACTATCCATATGCAATGCACTGAGTTATATCAGTTTTTAATAAAACTATCCATATGCAATGCAGTGAGTTATATCAGTTTTTAATAAAACTATCCATATGCAATGCACTGAGTTATATCAGTGTTTAATAAAACTATCCATATGCAATGCACTGAGTTATATCAGGTTTTAATAAAACTATCCATATGCAATGCACTGAGTTATATCAGTTTTTAATAAAACTATCCATATGCAATGCAGTGAGTTATATCAGTTTTTAATAAAACTATCCATATGCAATGCACTGAGTTATATCAGTTTTTAATAAAACTATCCATATGCAATGCAGTGAGTTATATTAGTTTTTAATAAAACTATCCATATGCAATGCAGTGAGTTATATCAGTTTTTAATAAAACTATCCATATGCAATGCACTGAGTTATATCAGTTTTTAATAAAACTATCCGTATGCAATGCACTGAGTTATATCAGTTTTTAATAAAACTATCCACATGCAATGCACTGAGTTATATCAGTTTTTAATAAAACTATCCATATGCAATGCAGTGAGTTATATCAGCTTTTAATAAAACTATCCATATGCAATGCACTGAGTTATATCAGTTTTTAATAAAACTATCCATATGCAATGCACTGAGTTATATCAGGTTTTAATAAAACTATCCATATGCAATGCACTCAGTTATATCAGTTTTTAATAAAACTATCCATATGCAATGCAGTGAGTTATATCAGTTTTTAATAAAACTATCCATATGCAATGCACTGAGTTATATCAGTTTTTAATAAAACTATCCATATGCAATGCACTGAGTTATATCAGTTTTTAATAAATCTATCCATATGCAATGCACTGAGTTATATCAGTTTTTAATAAAACTATCCATATGCAATGCACTGAGTTATATCAGTTTTTAATAAAACTATCCATATGCAATGCAGTGAGTTATATCAGTTTTTAATAAAACTATCCGTATGCAATGCACTGAGTTATATCAGTTTTTAATAAAACTATCCACATGCAATGCACTGAGTTGTATCAGTTTTTAATAAAACTATCCATATGCAATGCACTGAGTTATATCAGTTTTTAATAAAACTATCCATATGCAATGCACTGAGTTATATCAGTTTTTAATAAAACTATCCATATGCAATGCACTGAGTTATATCAGGTTTTAAAAAAACTATCCATATGCAATGCACTGAGTTATATCAGTTTTTAATAAAACTATCCATATGCAATGCAGTGAGTTATATCAGTTTTTAATAAAACTATCCATATGCAATGCACTGAATTATATCAGTTTTTAATAAAACTATCCATATGCAATGCACTGAGTTATATCAGGTTTTAATAAAACTATCCATATGCAATGCACTGAGTTATATCAGTTTTTAATAAAACTATCCATATGCAATGCACTGAGTTATATCAGTTTTTAATAAAACTATCCATATGCAATGCACTGAGTTATATCAGTTTTTAGTAAAACTATCCATATGCAATGCACTGAGTTATATCAGTTTTTAATAAAACTATCCATATGCAATGCACTGAGTTATATCAGGTTTTAATAAAACTATCCATATGCAATGCACTGAGTTATATCAGTTTTTAATAAAACTATCCATATGCAATGCACTGAGTTATATCAGTTTTTAATAAAACTATCCATATGCAATGCACTGAGTTATATCAGTTTTTAATAAAACTATCCATATGCAATGCACTGAAATATACCAGTTTTTAATAAAACTATCCATATGCAATGCACTGAGTTATATCAGTTTTTAATAAAACTATCCATATGCAATGCACTGAGTTATATCAGTTTTTAGTAAAACTATCCATATGCAATGCACTGAGTTATATCAGTTTTTAATAAAACTATCCATATGCAATGCACTGAAATATACCAGTTTTTAATAAAACTATCCATATGCAATGCACTGAGTTATATCAGTTTTTAATAAAACTATCCATATGCAATGCACTGAGTTATATCAGTTTTTAATAAATCTATCCATATGCAATGCACTGAGTTATATCAGTTTTTAATAAAACTATCCATATGAAATGCACTGAGTTATATCAGTTTTTAATAAAACTATCCATATGCAATGCAGTGAGTTATATCAGTTTTTAATAAAACTATAAATATGCAATGCACTGAGTTATATCAGTTTTTAATAAAACTATCCATATATGCAATGCACTGAGTTATATCAGTTTTTAATAAAACTATCCATATGCAATGCAGTGAGTTATATCAGTTTTTAATAAAACTATCCATATGCAATGCACTGAGTTATATCAGTTTTTAATAAAACTATCCATATGCAATGCACTGAGTTATATCAGGTTTTAATAAAACTATCCATATGCAATGCAGTGAGTTATATCAGTTTTTAATAAAACTATCCATATGCAATGCACTGAGTTATATCAGGTTTTAAAAAAACTATCCATATGCAATGCACTGAGTTATATCAGTTTTTAATAAAACTATCCATATGCAATGCAGTGAGTTATATCAGTTTTTAATAAAACTATCCATATGCAATGCACTGAGTTATATCAGTTTTTAATAAAACTATCCATATGCAATGCACTGAGTTATATCAGGTTTTAATAAAACTATCCATATGCAATGCACTCAGTTATATCAGTTTTTAATAAAACTATCCATATGCAATGCAGTGAGTTATATCAGTTTTTAATAAAACTATCCATATGCAATGCACTGAGTTATATCAGTTTTTAATAAAACTATCCATATGCAATGCACTGAGTTATATCAGTTTTTAATAAATCCATCCATATGCAATGCACTGAGTTATATCAGTTTTTAATAAAACTATCCATATGCAATGCACTGAGTTATATCAGTTTTTAATAAAACTATCCATATGCAATGCAGTGAGTTATATCAGTTTTTAATAAAACTATCCATATGCAATGCACTGAGTTATATCAGTTTTTAATAAAACTATCCATATGCAATGCACTGAGTTATATCAGGTTTTAATAAAACTATCCATATGCAATGCAGTGAGTTATATCAGTTTTTAATAAAACTATCCACATGCAATGCACTGAGTTATATCAGGTTTTAAAAAAACTATCCATATGCAATGCACTGAGTTATATCAGTTTTTAATAAAACTATCCATATGCAATGCAGTGAGTTATATCAGTTTTTAATAAAACTATCCATATGCAATGCACTGAGTTATATCAGTTTTTAATAAAACTATCCATATGCAATGCACTGAGTTATATCAGGTTTTAATAAAACTATCCATATGCAATGCACTCAGTTATATCAGTTTTTAATAAAACTATCCATATGCAATGCAGTGAGTTATATCAGTTTTTAATAAAACTATCCATATGCAATGCACTGAGTTATATCAGTTTTTAATAAAACTATCCATATGCAATGCACTGAGTTATATCAGTTTTTAATAAAACTATCCATATGCAATGCACTGAGTTATATCAGTTTTTAATAAAACTATCCATATGCAATGCACTGAGTTATATCAGTTTTTAATAAGACTATCCATATGCAATGCAGTGAGTTATATCAGTTTTTAATAAAACTATCCATATGCAATGCACTGAGTTATATCAGTTTTTAATAAAACTATCCATATCCAATGCAGTGAGTTATATCAGTTTTTAATAAAACTATCCATATGCAATGCACTGAGTTATATCAGTTTTTAATAAAACTATCCATATGCAATGCAGTGAGTTATATCAGCTTTTAATAAAACTATCCATATGCACTGCACTGAGTTATATCAGTTTTTAATAAAACTATCCATATGCAATGCACTGAGTTATATCAGTTTTTAATAAAACTATCCATATGCAATGCAGTGAGTTATACAGGTTTTAATAAAACTATCCATATGCAATGCACTGAGTTATATCAGTTTTTAATAAAACTATCCATATGCAATGCACTGAGTTATATCAGTTTTTAATAAAACTATCCATATGCAATGCAGTGAGTTATATTAGTTTTTAATAAAACTATCCATATGCAATGCACTGAGTTATATCAGTTTTTAATAAAACTATCCATATGCAATGCAGTGAGTTATATCAGTTTTTAATAAAACTATCCATATGCAATGCACTGAGTTATATCAGTTTTTAATAAAACTATCCATATGCAATGCAGTGAGTTATATCAGTTTTTAATAAAACTATCCATATGCAATGCACTGAGTTATATCAGTTTTTAATAAAACTATCCATATGCAATGCAGTGAGTTATCTTAGTTTTTAATAAAACTATCCATATGCAATGCAGTGAGTTATATCAGTTTTTAATAAAACTATCCATATGCAATGCACTGAGTTATATCAGTTTTTAATAAAACTATACATATGCAATGCACTGAGTTATATCAGTTTTTAATAAAACTATCCATATGCAAAGCACTGAGTTATATCAGTTTTTAATAAAACTATCCATATGCAATGCACTGAGTTATATCAGTTTTTAATAAAACTATCCATATGCAATGCACTGAGTTATATCAGTTTTTAATAAAACTATCCATATGCAATGCACTGAGTTATATCAGTTTTTAATAAAACTATCCATATGCAATGCACTGAGTTATATCAGTTTTTAATAAAACTATCCATATGCAATGCACTGAGTTATATCAGTTTTTAATAAAACTATCCATATGCAATGCACTGAGTTATATCAGTTTTTAATAAAACTATCCATATGCAATGCACTGAGTTATATCAGTTTTTAATAAAACTATCCATATGCAATGCACTGAGTTATATCAGTTTTTAATAAAACTATCCATATGCAATGCACTGAGTTATATCAGTTTTTAATAAAACTATCCATATGCAATGCAGTGAGTTATATCAGTTTTTAATAAAACTATCCATATGCAATGCACTGAGTTATATCAGTTTTTAATAAAACTATCCATATGCAATGCACTGAGTTATATCAGTTTTTAATAAAACTATCCATATGCAATGCACTGAGTTATATCAGTTTTTAATAAAACTATCCATATGCAATGCACTGAGTTATATCAGTTTTTAATAAAACTATCCATATGCAATGCACTGAGTTATATCAGTTTTTAATAAAACTATCCATATGCAATGCACTGAGTTATATCAGTTTTTAATAAAACTATCCATATGCAATGCAGTGAGCTATATCAGTTTTTAATAAAACTATCCATATGCAATGCACTGAGTTATATCAGTGTTTAATAAAACTATCCATATGCAATGCACTGAGTTATATCAGGTTTTAATAAAACTATCCATATGCAATGCACTGAGTTTTATATCAGTTTTTAATAAAACTATCCATATGCAATGCAGTGAGTTATATCAGTTTTTAATAAAACTATCCATATGCAATGCACTGAGTTATATCAGTTTTTAATAAAACTATCCATATGCAATGCAGTGAGTTATATTAGTTTTTAATAAAACTATCCATATGCAATGCAGTGAGTTATATCAGTTTTTAATAAAACTATCCATATGCAATGCACTGAGTTATATCAGTTTTTAATAAAACTATCCGTATGCAATGCACTGAGTTATATCAGTTTTTAATAAAACTATCCACATGCAATGCACTGAGTTATATCAGTTTCTAATAAAACTATCCATATGCAATGCACTGAGTTATATCAGTTTTTAATAAAACTATCCATATGCAATGCACTGAGTTGTATCAGTTTTTAATAAAACTATCCATATGCAATGCAGTGAGTTATACAGGTTTTAATAAAACTATCCATATGCAATGCACTGAGTTATATCAGTTTTTAATAAAACTATCCATATGCAATGCACTGAGTTATATCAGTTTTTAATAAAACTATCCATATGCAATGCAGTGAGTTATATTAGTTTTTAATAAAACTATCCATATGCAATGCACTGAGTTATATCAGTTTTTAATAAAACTATCCATATGCAATGCAGTGAGTTATATCAGTTTTTAATAAAACTATCCATATGCAATGCACTGAGTTATATCAGTTTTTAATAAAACTATCCATATGCAATGCAGTGAGTTATATCAGTTTTTAATAAAACTATCCATATGCAATGCACTGAGTTATATCAGTTTTTAATAAAACTATCCATATGCAATGCAGTGAGTTATCTTAGTTTTTAATAAAACTATCCATATGCAATGCAGTGAGTTATATCAGTTTTTAATAAAACTATCCATATGCAATGCACTGAGTTATATCAGTTTTTAATAAAACTATACATATGCAATGCACTGAGTTATATCAGTTTTTAATAAAACTATCCATATGCAAAGCACTGAGTTATATCAGTTTTTAATAAAACTATCCATATGCAATGCACTGAGTTATATCAGTTTTTAATAAAACTATCCATATGCAATGCACTGAGTTATATCAGTTTTTAATAAAACTATCCATATGCAATGCACTGAGTTATATCAGTTTTTAATAAAACTATCCATATGCAATGCACTGAGTTATATCAGTTTTTAATAAAACTATCCATATGCAATGCACTGAGTTATATCAGTTTTTAATAAAACTATCCATATGCAATGCACTGAGTTATATCAGTTTTTAATAAAACTATCCATATGCAATGCACTGAGTTATATCAGTTTTTAATAAAACTATCCATATGCAATGCACTGAGTTATATCAGTTTTTAATAAAACTATCCATATGCAATGCACTGAGTTATATCAGTTTTTAATAAAACTATCCATATGCAATGCACTGAGTTATATCAGTTTTTAATAAAACTATCCATATGCAATGCACTGAGTTATATCAGTTTTTAATAAAACTATCCATATGCAATGCACTGAGTTATATCAGTTTTTAATAAAACTATCCATATGCAATGCACTGAGTTATATCAGTTTTTAATAAAACTATCCATATGCAATGCACTGAGTTATATCAGTTTTTAATAAAACTATCCATATGCAATGCAGTGAGCTATATCAGTTTTTAATAAAACTATCCATATGCAATGCACTGAGTTATATCAGTGTTTAATAAAACTATCCATATGCAATGCACTGAGTTATATCAGGTTTTAATAAAACTATCCATATGCAATGCACTGAGTTATATCAGTTTTTAATAAAACTATCCATATGCAATGCAGTGAGTTATATCAGTTTTTAATAAAACTATCCATATGCAATGCACTGAGTTATATCAGTTTTTAATAAAACTATCCATATGCAATGCAGTAAGTTATATTAGTTTTTAATAAAACTATCCATATGCAATGCAGTGAGTTATATCAGTTTTTAATAAAACTATCCATATGCAATGCACTGAGTTATATCAGTTTTTAATAAAACTATCCGTATGCAATGCACTGAGTTATATCAGTTTTTAATAAAACTATCCATATGCAATGCAGTGAGTTATATCAGTTTTTAATAAAACTATCCATATGCAATGCACTGAGTTATATCAGTTTTTAATAAAACTATCCATATCCAATGCAGTGAGTTATATCAGTTTTTAATAAAACTATCCATATGCAATGCACTGAGTTATATCAGTTTTTAATAAAACTATCCATATGCAATGCAGTGAGTTATATCAGCTTTTAATAAAACTATCCATATGCACTGCACTGAGTTATATCAGTTTTTAATAAAACTATCCATATGCAATGCACTGAGTTATATCAGTTTTTAATAAAACTATCCATATGCAATGCAGTGAGTTATACAGGTTTTAATAAAACTATCCATATGCAATGCACTGAGTTATATCAGTTTTTAATAAAACTATCCATATGCAATGCACTGAGTTATATCAGTTTTTAATAAAACTATCCATATGCAATGCAGTGAGTTATATTAGTTTTTAATAAAACTATCCATATGCAATGCACTGAGTTATATCAGTTTTTAATAAAACTATCCATATGCAATGCAGTGAGTTATATCAGTTTTTAATAAAACTATCCATATGCAATGCACTGAGTTATATCAGTTTTTAATAAAACTATCCATATGCAATGCAGTGAGTTATATCAGTTTTTAATAAAACTATCCATATGCAATGCACTGAGTTATATCAGTTTTTAATAAAACTATCCATATGCAATGCAGTGAGTTATCTTAGTTTTTAATAAAACTATCCATATGCAATGCAGTGAGTTATATCAGTTTTTAATAAAACTATCCATATGCAATGCACTGAGTTATATCAGTTTTTAATAAAACTATACATATGCAATGCACTGAGTTATATCAGTTTTTAATAAAACTATCCATATGCAAAGCACTGAGTTATATCAGTTTTTATTAAAACTATCCATATGCAATGCACTGAGTTATATCAGTTTTTAATAAAACTATCCATATGCAATGCACTGAGTTATATCAGTTTTTAATAAAACTATCCATATGCAATGCACTGAGTTATATCAGTTTTTAATAAAACTATCCATATGCAATGCACTGAGTTATATCAGTTTTTAATAAAACTATCCATATGCAATGCACTGAGTTATATCAGTTTTTAATAAAACTATCCATATGCAATGCACTGAGTTATATCAGTTTTTAATAAAACTATCCATATGCAATGCACTGAGTTATATCAGTTTTTAATAAAACTATCCATATGCAATGCACTGAGTTATATCAGTTTTTAATAAAACTATCCATATGCAATGCAGTGAGTTATATCAGTTTTTAATAAAACTATCCATATGCAATGCACTGAGTTATATCAGTTTTTAATAAAACTATCCGTATGCAATGCACTGAGTTATATCAGTTTTTAATAAAACTATCCATATGCAATGCAGTGAGTTATATCAGTTTTTAATAAAACTATCCATATGCAATGCACTGAGTTATATCAGTTTTTAATAAAACTATCCATATCCAATGCAGTGAGTTATATCAGTTTTTAATAAAACTATCCATATGCAATGCACTGAGTTATATCAGTTTTTAATAAAACTATCCATATGCAATGCAGTGAGTTATATCAGCTTTTAATAAAACTATCCATATGCACTGCACTGAGTTATATCAGTTTTTAATAAAACTATCCATATGCAATGCACTGAGTTATATCAGTTTTTAATAAAACTATCCATATGCAATGCAGTGAGTTATACAGGTTTTAATAAAACTATCCATATGCAATGCACTGAGTTATATCAGTTTTTAATAAAACTATCCATATGCAATGCACTGAGTTATATCAGTTTTTAATAAAACTATCCATATGCAATGCAGTGAGTTATATTAGTTTTTAATAAAACTATCCATATGCAATGCACTGAGTTATATCAGTTTTTAATAAAACTATCCATATGCAATGCAGTGAGTTATATCAGTTTTTAATAAAACTATCCATATGCAATGCACTGAGTTATATCAGTTTTTAATAAAACTATCCATATGCAATGCAGTGAGTTATATCAGTTTTTAATAAAACTATCCATATGCAATGCACTGAGTTATATCAGTTTTTAATAAAACTATCCATATGCAATGCAGTGAGTTATCTTAGTTTTTAATAAAACTATCCATATGCAATGCAGTGAGTTATATCAGTTTTTAATAAAACTATCCATATGCAATGCACTGAGTTATATCAGTTTTAATAAAACTATACATATGCAATGCACTGAGTTATATCAGTTTTTAATAAAACTATCCATATGCAAAGCACTGAGTTATATCAGTTTTTATTAAAACTATCCATATGCAATGCACTGAGTTATATCAGTTTTTAATAAAACTATCCATATGCAATGCACTGAGTTATATCAGTTTTTAATAAAACTATCCATATGCAATGCACTCAGTTATATCAGTTTTTAATAAAACTATCCATATGCAATGCAGTGAGTTATATCAGTTTTTAATAAAACTATCCATATGCAATGCACTGAGTTATATCAGTTTTTAATAAAACTATCCATATGCAATGCACTGAGTTATATCAGTTTTTAATAAATCCATCCATATGCAATGCACTGAGTTATATCAGTTTTTAATAAAACTATCCATATGCAATGCACTGAGTTATATCAGTTTTTAATAAACTATCCATATGCAATGCAGTGAGTTATATCAGTTTTTAATAAAACTATCCATATGCAATGCACTGAGTTATATCAGTTTTTAATAAAACTATCCATATGCAATGCACTGAGTTATATCAGGTTTTAATAAAACTATCCATATGCAATGCAGTGAGTTATATCAGTTTTTAATAAAACTATCCACATGCAATGCACTGAGTTATATCAGTTTTAAAAAAACTATCCATATGCAATGCACTGAGTTATATCAGTTTTTAATAAAACTATCCATATGCAATGCAGTGAGTTATATCAGTTTTTAATAAAACTATCCATATGCAATGCACTGAGTTATATCAGTTTTTAATAAAACTATCCATATGCAATGCACTGAGTTATATCAGGTTTTAATAAAACTATCCATATGCAATGCACTCAGTTATATCAGTTTTTAATAAAACTATCCATATGCAATGCAGTGAGTTATATCAGTTTTTAATAAAACTATCCATATGCAATGCACTGAGTTATATCAGTTTTTAATAAAACTATCCATATGCAATGCACTGAGTTATATCAGTTTTTAATAAAACTATCCATATGCAATGCACTGAGTTATATCAGTTTTTAATAAAACTATCCATATGCAATGCACTGAGTTATATCAGTTTTTAATAAGACTATCCATATGCAATGCAGTGAGTTATATCAGTTTTTAATAAAACTATCCATATGCAATGCACTGAGTTATATCAGTTTTTAATAAAACTATCCATATCAATGCAGTGAGTTATATCAGTTTTAATAAAACTATCCATATGCAATGCACTGAGTTATATCAGTTTTTAATAAAACTATCCATATGCAATGCAGTGAGTTATATCAGCTTTTAATAAAACTATCCATATGCACTGCACTGAGTTATATCAGTTTTTAATAAAACTATCCATATGCAATGCACTGAGTTATATCAGTTTTTAATAAAACTATCCATATGCAATGCAGTGAGTTATACAGGTTTTAATAAAACTATCCATATGCAATGCACTGAGTTATATCAGTTTTTAATAAAACTATCCATATGCAATGCAC
>JAWMAG010000379.1:0-38034 GCA_037013455.1 Ceratitis rosa
TTACCTAAGCACAAAGGCACCTATGTACCGGAATTCAAGTAAATCAAACAATAAACAAAAAGATACCTATATACCGAATTTCAAGTAACTCAAACAAAAACAAAGATTTTTTTGAATAGCTTACTCCCTGTTCCATTTCCCAAAGAGAATAAGATCTTCCTGTTAACTTAAGTAAAAAGACACCTATGTACCGACTTTCAAGTAAATCAAACCATAACTAAGATTTTTTTGAATAGGTCAGTCCTTGATCCACTTCCTGGAGAGAAACTAAATCTTCCTGCTTAGTTAAATAATAAGACACCTACATACCGAATTTCAAGTAACTCAAACCATAACTAAGATTTTTTTGAATAGGTCAGTCCCTGATTCACTTCCCGAAGAGAAAAAGGATCTTCCTGTTTACCTAAGCAAAAAGACACCTATGTACCGAATTTCAAGTAAATCAAACCATAACTAAAATTTTTTTTGAATAGGTCAGTCGCTGATCCACTTCCTGGAGAGAAAAGAATCTTCCTGCTTAGTTAAACAAAAAGTCACTTATATAACGAATTTGAGGTAAATCGAACCCTAACAAAGATTTTTTTGTATAGGTCACGCCCTGATCCAATTCCCGGAGAGAAAAGTTAACTTATGCAAAAAGGCTCCTATGTACCGAATTTCAAGTAAATCAAACAATAACTAAGATTTTTTTTTATTGGACAGTCCGTTATCCACTTCCTGGAGAGAAAATAAATCTTCCTGCTTAGTTCAACAAAAAGGCACCAATATACCGAATTTGAAGTAAATCAAACAATACTAAGATTTTTTTGAATACGTAACTCCCTGATCCACTTCCCGGAGAGTAAAAGATCTTCCTGTTTACCTAAGCAAAAAGACACCTATATACCGAATTTCAAGTAAATCAAACCATAACAAAGATTTTTTTTAATAGGACAGTCCGTGATCCACTTCCTGGAGAGAAAATAAATCTTCCTGCTTAGTTCAACAAAAAGGCACCTATATACTGAATTTGAAGTAAATCGAACAATAACTAAGCTTTTTTGAATAGGTTACTCCCTGTTCCACTTCCCGAAGAGAAAAAGGATCTTCCTGTTTACCTAAGCGAAAAGACACCTACATACCGAATTTCAAGTAAATCAAACAATAACTAAGATTTTTTTGAATAGGTTGCTCCCTGTTCCACTTCCCGAAGAGAAAAAGGATCTTCCTGTTTACCTAAGCAAAAAGACCCCTATGTACCGAATTTCAAGTAAATCAAACCATAACTAAGATTTTTTTGAATAGGTCAGTCCCTGATCCACTTCCTGGAGAGAAACTAAATCTTCCTGCTTAGTTAAATAATAAGACACCTACATACCGAATTTCAAGTAAATCAAACAATAACTAAGATTTTTTTGAATAGGTTGTTTCCTGTTCCACTTCCCGAAGAGAAAAAGGATCTTCCTGTTTACCTAAGCAAAAAGACACCTATGTACCGAATTTCAAGTAAATCAGACCATAACTAAAATTTTTTTGAATAGGTCAGTCCCTGATCCACTTCCTGGAGAGAAAATGAATCTTCCTGCTTAGTTAAACAAAAAGTCACCTATGTAACGAATTTGAAGTAAATCGAACCCTAACAAAGATTTTTTTGTATAGGTCACGCCCTGATCCAATTCCCGGAGAGAAAAGTTAACTTAAGCAAAAAGGCACCTAGAAAATAAATCTTCCTGCTTAGTTCAACAAAAAGGCACCAATATACCGAATTTGAAGTAAATCAAACAATACTAAGATTTTTTTGAATACGTAACTCCCTGATCCACTTCCCGGAGAGTAAAAGATCTTCCTGTTTACCTAAGCAAAAAGACACCTATATACCGAATTTCAAGTAAATCAAACCATAACAAAGATTTTTTTTAATAGGACAGTCCGTGATCCACTTCCTGGAGAGAAAATAAATCTTCCTGCTTAGTTCAACAAAAAGGCACCTATATACTGAATTTGAAGTAAATCGAACAATAACTAAGCTTTTTTGAATAGGTTACTCCCTGTTCCACTTCCCGAAGAGAAAAAGGATCTTCCTGTTTACCTAAGCGAAAAGACACCTACATACCGAATTTCAAGTAAATCAAACAATAACTAAGATTTTTTTGAATAGGTTGCTCCCTGTTCCACTTCCCGAAGAGAAAAAGGATCTTCCTGTTTACCTAAGCAAAAAGACCCCTATGTACCGAATTTCAAGTAAATCAAACCATAACTAAGATTTTTTTGAATAGGTCAGTCCCTGATCCACTTCCTGGAGAGAAACTAAATCTTCCTGCTTAGTTAAATAATAAGACACCTACATACCGAATTTCAAGTAAATCAAACAATAACTAAGATTTTTTTGAATAGGGTGTATTGTTTCCTGTTCCACTTCCCGAAGAGAAAAAGGATCTTCCTGTTTACCTAAGCAAAAAGACACCTATGTACCGAATTTCAAGTAAATCAGACCATAACTAAAATTTTTTTGAATAGGTCAGTCCCTGATCCACTTCCTGGAGAGAAAATGAATCTTCCTGCTTAGTTAAACAAAAAGTCACCTATGTAACGAATTTGAAGTAAATCGAACCCTAACAAAGATTTTTTTGTATAGGTCACGCCCTGATCCAATTCCCGGAGAGAAAAGTTAACTTAAGCAAAAAGGCACCTATATACCGAATTTCAAGTAAATCAAACCATAACAAAGATTTTTTTTAATAGGGCAGTCCGTGATCCACTTCCTGGAGAGAAAATAAATCTTCCTGCTTAGTTCAACAAAAATGCACCTATATACTGATTTTGAAGTAAATCGAACCATAACTAAGATTTTTTTGAATAGGTAACTCCCTGATCCACTTCCCGGAAAGGAAAAGATCTTCCTGTTTACCTAAGCAAAAAGGCACCTATGTACCGAATTTCAAACAAATCAAACCATAACTAACATTTTTTTTAATAGGTCAGTCCGTGATCAACTTCCTGGAGAAAAAATAAATCTCCCTGCTTAGTTAAATAAAAAGACACCTATATACCGAATTTCAAGTAAATCGAACAATAACTAAGATTTTTTTTAATATTTTACTCCCTGTTCCACTTCCCGAAGAGAAAAAGGATCTTCCTGTTTACCTAAGCACAAAGGCACCTATGTACCGGATATCAAGTAAATCAAACCATAAACAAAAAGATACCTATATACCGAATTTCAAGTAACTCAAACAATAACAAAGATTTTTTTGAATAGGTTACTCCCTGTTCCATTTCCCCAAGAGAAAAAGATCTTCCTGTTAGCTTAGGTAAAAAGACACCTATGTACCGAATTTCAAGTAAATCAAACCATAACTAAGATTTTTTTGAATAGGTCAGTCCCTGATCTACTTCTTGGAGAGAAACTAAATCTTCCTGCTTAGTTAAATAATAAGACACCTACATACCGAATTTCAAGTAAATCAAACAATAACTAAGATTTTTTTGAATAGGTTGCTCCCTGTTCCACTTCCCGATGAGAAAAAGGATCTTCCTGTTTACCTAAGCAAAAAGACACCTATGTACCGAATTTCAAGTAAATCAAACCATAACTAAAAGTTTATTGAATAGGTCAGTCGCTGATCCACTTCCTGGAGAGAAAATGAATCTTCCTGCTTAGTTAAACAAAAAGTCACCTATATAACGAATTTGAGGTAAATCGAACCCTAACAAAGATTTTTTTGTATAGGTCACGCCCTGATCCAATTCCCGGAAAGAAAAAGGATCTTCCTGTTTACCTAAGCAAAAAGACACCTATGTACCGAATTTCAAGTAAATCAAACCATAACTAAGATTTTTTTTAATAGGACAGTCCGTGATCAACTTCCTGGAGAAAAAATAAATCTTCCTGCTTAGTTAAATAAAAAGACACCTATATACCGAATTTCAAGTAAATCGAACAATAACTAAGATTTTTTTGAATAGGTTGCTCCCTGTTCCACTTCTCGAAGAGAAAAAGGATCTTCCTGTTTACCTCAGCACAAAGGCACCTATGTTCCGGATTTCAAGTAAATCAAACCATAAACAAAAAGAAACCTATATACCGAATTTCAAGTAACTCAAACAATAACAAAGATTTTTTTGAATAGGTGTACCATTTCCGAAGAGAAAAAGATCTTCCTGTTAACTGATCCACTTCCTGGAGAGAAACTAAATCTTCCTGCTTAGTTAAATAATAAGACACCTTCAAACCGAATTTCAAGTAAATCAAACAATAACTAAGATTTTTTTGAATAGGTTACCCCCTGTTCCATTTCCCGAAGAGAAAAAAGATCTTCCTGCTTAGTTAAATAAAAAGACACCTATATACCGAATTTGAAGTAAATCAAACAATAACTAAGATTTTTTTGAATAGGTTGCTCCCTGTTCCACTTCCCGAAGAGAAAAAGGATCTTCCTGTTTACCTAAGCGAAAAGACACCTATGTACCGAATTTCAAGTAAATCAAACCATAACTAAAATTTTTTTGAATAGGTCAGTCGCTGATCCACTTCCTGGAGAGAAAATGAATCTTCCTGCTTAGTTAAACAAAAAGTCACCTATATAACGAATTTGAACTAAATCGAACCCTAACAAAGATTTTTTTGTATAGGTCACGCCCTGATCCAATTCCCGGAGAGAAAAGTTAACTTAAGCAAAAAGACACCTAAATATGTACCGAGTTTCAAGTAAGTCAAACCATAACTAAGATTTTTTTTTTAATAGAACAGTCCATGATCCACTTCCTGGAGAGAAAATAAAACTTCCTGCTTAGTTAAATAAAAAGACACCTATATATCGAATTTGAAGTAAATCGAACCATAACTAAGATTTTTTTGAATAGGTAACTCCCTGATCCACTTCCCGGAGAGGAAAAGATCTTCCTGTTTACCTAAGCAAAAAGGCACCTATGTACCGAATTTCAAGTAAATCAAACCATAACTAACATTTTTTTTAATAGGTCAGTCCGTGATCAACTACCTGGAGAAAAAATAAATCTTCCTGCTTAGTTAAATAAAAAGACACCTATATACCGAATTTGAAGTAAATCAAACAATAACTAAGATTTTTTTGAATAGGTTGCTCCCTGTTCCACTTCCCGAAGAGAAAAAGGATCTTCCTGTTTACCTAAGCGAAAAGACACCTATGTACCGGATTTCAAGTAAATCAAACCATAAACAAAAAGATACCTATATACCGAATTTCAAGTAACTCAAACAATAACAACGATTTTTTTTGAATAGGTTACTCCCTGTTCCATTTCCCGAAGAGAAAAAGATCTTCCTGTTAACTTAAGTAAAAAGACACCTATGTACCGAATTTCAAGTAAATCAAACCATAACTAAGATTTTTTTCAATAGGTCAGTCCCTGATCCACTTCCTGGAGAGAAACTAGATCTTCCTGCTTAGTTAAATACCGAATTTCAAGTAAATCAAACAATAACTAAGATTTTTTTTGAATAGGTAACTCCCTGATCCACTTCCCAGAGAGAAAAAGATCTTCCTGGTTACCTAAGCAAAAAAGGACCTATGTACCGGATTTCAAGTAAATCAAACCACAACTAACGCCCTGATCCAATTCCTGGAGAGAAACTAAATCTTCCTGCTTAGTTAAATAATAAGACACCTACATACCGAATTTCAAGTAAATCAAACAATAACTAAGATTTTTTTGAATAGGTTACTCCCTGTTCCATTGCCCGAAGAGAAAAAGATCTTCCTGCTTAGTTAAATAAAAAGACACCTGTATACTGAATTTGAAGTAAATTGAACAATAACTAAGATTTTTTTCAATAGGTTACTCCCTGTTCCACTTCCCGGAGAGAAAAATATCTTCCTGCTTAGTTAAACAAAAAGTCACCTATATAACGAATTTGAAGTAAATCGAACCCTAACAAAGAGAAAAGTTAACTTATGCAAAAAGGCTCCTATGTACCGAATTTCAAGTAAATCAAACCATAACTAAGATTTGTTTTTATAGGACAGTCCGCTATCCACTTCCTGGAGAGAAAATAAATCTTCCTGCTTAGTTCAACAAAAAGGCACCTATGTACCGAATTTGAAGTAAATCGAACAATAACTAAGATTTTTTTGAATAGATTACTCCCTGTTCCACTTCCCGAAGAGAAAAAGGATCTTCCTGTTTACCTAAGCACAAAGGCACCTATGTGCCGGATTTCAAGTAAATCAAACCATAAACAAAAAGATACCTATATACCGAATTTCAAGTAACTCAAACAATAACAAAGATTTTTTTGAATAGGTTACTCCCTGTTCCATTTCCCCAAGAGAAAAAGATCTTCCTGTTAACTTAAGTAAAAAGACACCTCTGTACCGAATTTCAAGTAAATCAAACCATAACTAAGATTTTTTTGAATAGGTCAGTCCCTGATCTACTTCCTGGAGAGAAACTAAATCTTCCTGCTTAGTTAAATAATAAGACACCTACATACCGAATTTCAAGTAAATCAAACAATAACTAAGATTTTTTTGAATAGGTTGCTCCCTCTTCCACTTCCCGAAGAGAAAAAGGATCTTCCTGTTTACCTAAGCAAAAAGACACCTATGTACCGAATTTAAAGTAAATCAAACCATAACTAAGATTTTTTTGAATAGGTCAGTCCCTGATCCACTTCCTGGAGAGAAACTAAATCTTCCTGCTTAGTTAAATAATAAGACACCTACATACCGAATTTCAAGTAAATCAAACAATAACTAAGATTTTTTTGAATAGGTTGCTCCCTGTTCCACTTCCCGATGAGAAAAAGGATCTTCCTGTTTACCTAAGCAAAAAGACACCTATGTACCGAATTTCAAGTAAATCAAACCATAACTAAAAGTTTATTGAATAGGTCAGTCGCTGATCCACTTCCTGGAGAGAAAATGAATCTTCCTGCTTAGTTAAACAAAAAGTCACCTATATAACGAATTTGAGGTAAATCGAACCCTATCAAAGATTTTTTTGTATAGGTCACGCCCTGATCCAATTCCCGAAAGAAAAAGGATCTTCCTGTTTACCTAAGCAAAAAGACACCTATGTACCGAATCTCAAGTAAATCAAACCATAACTAAGGTTTTTTTTAATAGGACAGTCCGTGATCAACTTCCTGGAGAAAAAATAAATCTTCCTGCTTAGTTAAATAAAAAGACACCTATATACCGAATTTCAAGTAAATCGAACAATAACTAAGATTTTTTTGAATAGGTTGCTCCCTGTTCCACTTCCCGAAGAGAAAAAGGATCTTCCTGTTTACCTCAGCACAAGGGCACCTTTGTTCCGGATTTCAAGTAAATCAAACCATAAACAAAAAGAAACCTATATACCGAATTTCAAGTAACTCAAACAATAACAAAGATTTTTTTGAATAGGTTACTCCCTGTTCCATTTCCCGAAGAGAAAAAGATCTTCCTGTTAACTGATCCACTTCCTGGAGAGAAACTAAATCTTCCTGCTTAGTTAAATAATAAGACACCTTCAAACCGAATTTCAAGTAAATCAAACAATAACTAAGATTTTTTTGAATAGGTTACCCCCTGTTCCATTTCCCGAAGAGAAAAAAGATCCTCCTGCTTAGTAAAATAAAAAGACACCTATATACCGAATTTGAAGTAAATCAAACAATAACTAAGATTTTTTTGAATAGGTTGCTCCCTGTTCCACTTCCCGAAGAGAAAAAGGATCTTCCTGTTTACCTAAGCGAAAAGACACCTATGTACCGAATTTCAAGTAAATCAAACCATAACTAAGATTTTTTTGAATAGGTCAGTCCCTGATCCACTTCCTGGAGAGAAACTAAATCTTCCTGCTTAGTTAAATAATAAGACACCTACATACCGAATTTCAAGTAAATCAAACAATAACTAAGATTTTTTTGAATAGGTTCCCTCTTTTACTTCCCGAAGAGAAAAAGGATCTCCCTGTTTACCTAAGCAAAAAGACACCTATGTACCGAATTTCAAATAAATCAAACCATAACTAAGATTTTTTTGAATAGGTCAGTCCCTGATCCACTTCCTGGAGAGAAACTAAATCTTCCTGCTTAGTTAAATAATAAGACACCTACATACCGAATTTCAAGTAAATCAAACAATAACTAAGATTTTTTTGAATAGGTTGCTCCCTGTTCCACTTCCCGATGAGAAAAAGGATCTTCCTGTTTACCTAAGCAAAAAGACACCTATGTACCGAATTTCAAGTAAATCAAACCATAACTAAAAGTTTATTGAATAGGTCAGTCGCTGATCCACTTCCTGGAGAGAAAATGAATCTTCCTGCTTAGTTAAACAAAAAGTCATCTATATAACGAATTTGAGGTAAATCGAACCCTAACAAAGATTTTTTTGTATAGGTCACGCCCTGATCCAATTCCCGGGAAGAAAAAGGATCTTCCTGTTTACCTAAGCAAAAAGACACCTATGTACCGAATCTCAAGTAAATCAAACCATAACTAAGATTTTTTTTAATAGGACAGTCCGTGATCAACTTCCTGGAGAAAAAATAAATCTTCCTGCTTAGTTAAATAAAAAGACACCTATATACCGAATTTCAAGTAAATCGAACAATAACTAAGATTTTTTTGAATAGGTTGCTCCCTGTTCCACTTCCCGAAGAGAAAAAGGATCTTCCTGTTTACCTCAGCACAAAGGCACCTATGTTCCGGATTTCAAGTAAATCAAACCATAAACAAAAAGAAACCTATATACCGAATTTCAAGTAACTCAAACAATAACAAAGATTTTTTTGAATAGATTACTCCCTGTTCCATTTCCCGAAGAGAAAAAGATCTTCCTGTTAACTGATCCACTTCCTGGAGAGAAACTAAATCTTCCTGCTTAGTTAAATAATAAGACACCTTCAAACCGAATTTCAAGTAAATCAAACAATAACTAAGATTTTTTTGAATAGGTTACCCCCTGTTCCCATTTCCCGAAGAGAAAAAAGATCTTCCTGCTTAGTAAAATAAAAAGACACCTATATACCGAATTTGAAGTAAATCAAACAATAACTAAGATTTTTTTGAATAGGTTGCTCCCTGTTCCACTTCCGAAGAGAAAAAGGATCTTCCTGTTTACCTAAGCGAAAAGACACCTATGTACCGAATTTCAAGTAAATCAAACCATAACTAAAATTTTTTTGAATAGGTCAGTCGCTGATCCACTTCTGGAGAGAAAATGAATCTTCCTGCTTAGTTAAACAAAAAGTCACCTATATAACGAATCTGAACTAAATCGAACCCTAACAAAGATTTTTTTGTATAGGTCACGCCCTGATCCAATTCCCGGAGAGAAAAGTTAACTTAAGCAAAAAGACACCTACATATGTACCGAGTTTCAAGTAAATCAAACCATAACTAAGATTTTTTTTAATAGAACAGTCCATGATCCACTTCCTGGAGAGAAATAAAACTTCCTGCTTAGTTAAATAAAAAGACACCTATATATCGAATTTGAAGTAAATCGAACCATAACTAAGATTTTTTTGAATAGGTAACTCCCTGATCCACTTCCCGGAGAGGAAAAGATCTTCCTGTTTACCTAAGCAAAAAGGCACCTATGTACCGAATTTCAAGTAAATCAAACCATAACTAACATTTTTTTTAATAGGTCAGTCCGTGATCAACTTCCTGGAGAAAAAATAAATCTTCCTGCTTAGTTAAATAAAAAGACACCTATATACCGAATTTCAAGTAAATCGAACAACAACTAAGATTTTTTTGAATATTTTACTCCCTGTTCCACTTCCCGAAGAGAAAAAGGATCTTCCTGTTTACCTAAGCACAAAGGCACCTATGTACCGGATTTCAAGTAAATCAAACCATAAACAAAAAGATACCTATATACCGAATTTCAAGTAACTCAAACAATAACAAAGATTTTTTTGAATAGGTTACTCCCTGTTCCATTTCCCGAAGAGAAAAAGATCTTCCTGTTAACTTAAGTAAAAAGACACCTATGTACCGAATTTCAAGTAAATCAAACCATAACTAAGATTTTTTTCAATAGGTCAGTCCCTGATCCACTTCCTGGAGAGAAACTAAATCTTCCTGCTTAGTTAAATAATAAGACACCTACATACCGAATTTCAAGTAAATCAAACAATAACGAAGATTTTTTTTGAATAGGTAACTCCCTGATCCACTTCCCAGAGAGAAAAAGATCTTCCTGGTTACCTAAGCAAAAAAGGACCTATGTACCGGATTTCAAGTAAATCAAACCACAACTAGCGCCCTGATCCAATTCCTGGAGAGAAACTAAATCTTCCTGCTTAGTTAAATAATAAGACACCTACATACCGAATTTCAAGTATATCAAACAATAACTAAGATTTTTTTGAATAGGTTACTCCCTGTTCCATTGCCCGAAGAGAAAAAGATCTTTTTGCTTAGTTAAATAAAAAGACACCTGTATACTGAATTTGAAGTAAATTGAACAATAACTAAGATTTTTTTCAATAGGTTACTCCCTGTTCCACTTCCCGGTGAGAAAAATATCTTCCTGTTTACCTAAGCAAAAAGACACCTATGTACCGAATTTCAAGTAAATCAAACCATAACTAAAATTTTTTTGAATAGGTCAGTCGCTGATCCACTTCCTGGAGAGAAAAGAATCTTCCTGCTTAGTTAAACAAAAAGTCACCTATATAACGAATTTGAAGTAAATCGAACCCTAACAAAGAGAAAAGTTAACTTAAGTAAAAAGACACCTATGTACCGAATTTCAAGTAAATCAAACCATAACTAAGATTTTTTTGAATAGGTCAGTCCCTGATCTACTTCCTGGAGAGAAACTAAATCTTCCTGCTTAGTTAAATAATAAGACACCTACATACCGAATTTCAAGTAAATCAAACAATAACTAAGATTTTTTTGAATAGGTTGCTCCCTCTTCCACTTCCCGAAGAGAAAAAGGATCTTCCTGTTTACCTAAGCATAAAGGCACCTATGCACCGGATTTCAAGTAAATCAAACCATAACTAAGATTTTTTTGAATAGGTCAGTCCCTGATCCACTTCCTGGAGAGAAACTAAATCTTCCTGCTTAGTTAAATAATAAGACACCTACATACCGAATTTCAAGTAAATCAAACAATAACTAAGATTTTTTTGAATAGGTTGCTCCCTGTTCCACTTCCCGATGAGAAAAAGGATCTTCCTGTTTACGTAAGCAAAAAGACACCTATGTACCGAATTTCAAGTAAATCAAACCAAACTAAAAGTTTATTGAATAGGTCAGTCGCTGATCCACTTCCTGGAGAGAAAATGAATCTTCCTGCTTAGTTAAACAAAAAGTCACCTATATAACGAATTTGAGGTAAATCGAACCCTAACAAAGATTTTTTTGTATAGGTCACGCCCTGATCCAATTCCCGGAAAGAAAAAGGATCTTCCTGTTTACCTAAGCAAAAAGACACCTATGTACCGAATTTCAAGTAAATCAAACCATAACTAAGATTTTTTTTAATAGGACAGTCCGTGATCAACTTCCTGGAGAAAAAATAAATCTTCCTGCTTAGTTAAATAAAAAGACACCTATATACCGAATTTCAAGTAAATCGAACAATAACTAAGATTTTTTTGAATAGGTTGCTCCCTGTTCCACTTCCCGAAGAGAAAAAGGATCTTCCTGTTTACCTCAGCACAAAGGCACCTATGTTCCGGATTTCAAGTAAATCAAACCATAAACAAAAAGAAACCTATATACCGAATTTCAAGTAACTCAAACAATAACAAAGATTTTTTTGAATAGGTTACTCCCTGTTCCATTTCCCGAAGAGAAAAAGATCTTCCTGTTAACTGATCACTTCCTGGAGAGAAACTAAATCTTCCTGCTTAGTTAAATAATAAGACACCTTCAAACCGAATTTCAAGTAAATCAAACAATAACTAAGATTTTTTTGAATAGGTTACCCCCTGTTCCATTTCCCGAAGAGAAAAAGATCTTCCTGCTTAGTTAAATAAAAAGACACCTATATACCGAATTTGAAGTAAATCAAACAATAACTAAGATTTTTTGAATAGGTTGCTCCCTGTTCCACTTCCCGAAGAGAAAAAGGATCTTCCTGTTTACCTAAGCGAAAAGACACCTATGTACCGAATTTCAAGTAAATCAAACCATAACTAAAATTTTTTTGAATAGGTCAGTTCGCTGATCCACTTCCTGGAGAGAAAATGAATCTTCCTGCTTAGTTAAACAAAAAGTCACCTATATAACGAATTTGAACTAAATCGAACCCTAACAAAGATTTTTTTGTATAGGTCACGCCCTGATCCAATTCCCGGAGAGAAAAGTTAACTTAAGCAAAAGGACACCTACATATGTACCGAGTTTCAAGTTAAACAAACCATAACTAAGATTTTTTTTAATAGAACAGTCATGATCCACTTCCTGGAGAGAAAATAAAACTTCCTGCTTAGTTAAATAAAAAGACACCTATATATCGAATTTGAAGTAAATCGAACCATAACTAAGATTTTTTTGAATAGGTAACTCCCTGATCCACTTCCCGGAGAGGAAAAGATCTTCCTGTTTACCTAAGCAAAAAGGCACTTATTTACCGAATTTCAAGTAAATCAAACCATAACTAAGATTTTTTTCAATAGGTCAGTCCCTGATCCACTTCCTGGAGAGAAACTAAATCTTCCTGCTTAGTTAAATAAAAAGACACCTACATACCGAATTTCAAGTAAATCAAACAATAACTAAGATTTTTTTGAATAGGTTGCTCCCTCTTCCACTTCCCGAAGAGAAAAAGGATCTTCGTGTTTACCTAAGCAAAAAGACACCTATGTACCGAATTTCAAGTAAATCAAACCATAACTAAGATTTTTTTGAATAGGTCAGTCCCTGATCCACTTCCTGGAGAGAAACTAAATCTTCCTGCTTAGTTAAATAATAAGACACCTACATACCGAATTTCAAGTAAATTAAACAATAACTAAGATTTTTTTGAATAGGTTGCTCCCTGTTCCACTTCCCGATGAGAAAAACGATCTTCCTGTTTACCTAAGCAAAAAGACACCTATGTACCGAATTTCAAGTAAATCAAACCATAACTAAAATTTTATTGAATAGGTCAGTCGCTGATCCACTTCCTGGAGAGAAAATGAATCTTCCTGCTTAGTTAAACAAAAAGTCACCTATATAACGAAGTTGAGGTAAATCGAACCCTAACAAAGATTTTTTTGTATAGGTCACGCCCTGATCCAATTCCCGGAAAGAAAAGTTAACTTAAGCAAAAAGGCTCCTATGTACCGAATTTCAAGTAAATCAAACCATAACTAAAATTTTTTTATAGGACAGTCCGTTATCCACTTCCTGGAGAGAAAATAAATCTTCCTGCTTAGTTAAATAAAAAGACACCTATATACCGAATTTGAAGTAAATCGAACAATAACTAAGATTTTTTTCAATAGGTTACTCCCTGTTCCACTTCCCGGAGAGAAAAAGGATCTTCCTGTTTACCTAAGCACAAAGGCACCTATGTTCCGGATTTCAAGTAAATCAAACCATAAACAAAAAGAAACCTATATACCGAATTTCAAGTAACTCAAACTATAACAAAGATTTTTTTGAATAGGTTACTCCCTGTTCCATTTCCCGAAGAGAGAAAGATCTTCCTGGTAACTGATCCACTTCCTGGAGAGAAACTAAATCTTCCTGCTTAGTTAAATAATAAGACACCTTCAAACCGAATTTCAAGTAAATCAAACAATAACTAAGATTTTTTTGAATAGGTTGCTCCCTGTTCCATTTCCCGAAGAGAAAAAAGATCTTCCTGCTTAGTTAAATAAAAAGACACCTATATACCGAATTTGAAGTAAATCAAACAATAACTAAGATTTTTTTGATTAGGTTGCCCCCTGTTCCACTTCCCGAGAGAAAAAGGATCTTCCTGTTTACCTAAGCGAAAAGACACCTATGTACCGAATTTCAAGTAAATCAAACCATAACTAAAGTTTTTTTGAATAGGTCAGTCGCTGATCCACTTCCTGGAGAGAAAATGAATCTTCCTGCTTAGTTAAACAAAGAGTCACCTATATAACGAATTTGAACTAAATCGAACCCTAACAAAGATTTTTTTGTATAGGTCACAACCTGATCCAATTCCGGAGAGAAAAGTTAACTTAAGCAAAAAGACACCTACATATGTACCGAGTTTCAAGTAAATCAAACCATAACTAAGATTTTTTTAATAGAACAGTCCATGATCCACTTCCTGGAGAGAAAATAAAACTTCCTGCTTAGTTAAATAAAAAGACACCTATATATCGAATTTGAAGTAAATCGAACCATAACTAAGATTTGTTTGAATAGGTAACTCCCTGATCCACTTCCCGGAGAGGAAAAGATCTTCCTGTTTACCTAAGCCAAAAGGCACCTATGTACCGAATTTCAAGTAAATCAAACCATAACTAACATTTTTTTTAATAGGCCAGTCCGTGATCAACTTCCTGGAGAAAAAATAAATCTTCCTGCTTAGTTAAATAAAAAGACACCTATATACCGAATTTCAAGTAAATCGAACAATAACTAAGATTTTTTTGAATATTTTACTCCCTGTTCCACTTCCCGAAGAGAAAAAGGATCTTCCTGTTTACCTAAGCACAAAGGCACCTATGTACCGGATTTCAAGTAAATCAAACCATAAACAAAAAGATACCTACATACCGAATTTCAAGTACTCAAACAATAACAAAGATTTTTTTGAATAGGTTACTCCCTGTTCCATTTCCCGAAGAGAAAAAGATCTTCCTGTTAACTTAAGTAAAAAGACACCTATGTACCGAATTTCAAGTAAATCAAACCATAACTAAGATTTTTTTCAATAGCTCAGTCCCTGATCCACTTCCTGGAGAGAAACTAAATCTTCCTGCTTAGTTAAATAATAAGACACCTACATACCGAATTTCAAGTAAATCAAACAATAACTAAGATTTTTTTTAATAGGACAGTCCGTGATCAACTTCCTGCAGAAAAAATAAATCTTCCTGCTTAGTTAAATAAAAAGACACCTATATATCGAATTTGAAGTAAATCGAACCATAACTAAGATTTTTTTGAATAGGTAACTCCCTGATCCACTTCCCGGAGAGGAAAAGATCTTCCTGTTTACCTAAGCAAAAAGGCACCTATGTACCGAATTTCAAGTAAATCAAACCATAACTAACATTTTTTTTAATAGGTCAGTCCGTGATCAACTTCCTGGAGAAAAAATAAATCTTCCTGCTTAGTTAAATAAAAAGACACCTATATACCGAATTTCAAGTAAATCGAACAATAACTAAGATTTTTTTGAATATTTTACTCCCTGTTCCACTTCCCGAAGAGAAAAATTATCTTCCTGTTTACCTAAGCACAAAGGCACCTATGTACCGGATTTCAAGTAAATCAAACCATAAACAAAAAGATACCTATATACCGAATTTCAAGTAGCCCAAACAATAACAAAGATTTTTTTGAATAGGTTACTCCCTGTTCCATTTCCCGAAGAGAAAAAGATCTTCCTGTTAACTTAAGTAAAAAGACACCTATGTACCGAATTTCAAGTAAATCAAACCATAACTAAGATTTTTTTCAATAGGTCAGTCCCTGATCCACTTCCTGGAGAGAAACTAAATCTTCCTGCTTAGTTAAATAATAAGACACCTACATACCGATTTTCAAGTAAATCAAACATTAACTAAGATTTTTTTTGAATAGGTAACTCCCTGATCCACTTCCCAGAGAGAAAAAGATCTTCCTGGTTACCTAAGCAAAAAAGGACCTATGTACCGGATTTCAAGTAAATCAAACCACAACTAACGCCCTGATCCAATTCCTGGAGAGAAACTAAATCTCCTGCTTAGTTAAATAATAAGACACCTACATACCGAATTTCAAGTAAATCAAACAATAACTAATATTTTTTGAATAGGTTACTCCCTGTTCCATTGCCCGAGAGAAAAAGATCTTCCTGCTTAGTTAAATAAAAAGACACCTGTATACTGAATTTGAAGTAAATTGAACAATAACTAAGATTTTTTTCAATAGGTTACTCCCTGTTCCACTTCCGGAGAGAAAAATATCTTCCTGTTTACCTAAGCAAAAAGACACCTATGTACCGAATTTCAAGTAAATCAAACCATAACTAAAATTTTTTTGAATAGGTCAGTCGCTGATCCACTTCCTGGAGAGAAAAGAATCTTCCTGCTTAGTTAAACAAAAAGTCACCTATATAACGAATTTGAAGTAAATCGAACCCTAACAAATAGAAAAGTTAACTTATGCAAAAAGGCTCCTATGTACCGAATTTCAAGTAAATCAAACCATAACTAAGATTTGTTTTTATAGGACTGTCCGTTATCCTGGAGAGAAAATAAATCTTCCTGCTTAGTTCAACAAAAAGCACCTATATACCGAATTTGAAGTAAATCGAACAATAACTAAGATTTTTTTGAATAGGTTACACCCTGTTCCACTTCCCGAAGAGAAAAAGGATCTTCCTGTTTACCTAAGCAAAAAGGCACCCATATACCGAATTTCAAGTAAATCGAACAATAACTAAGATTTTTTTGAATATTTTACTCCCTGTTCCACTTCCCGAAGAGAAGAAGGATCCTCCTGTTTACCTAAGCACAAAGGCACCTATGTACCGGATTTCAAGTAAATCAAACCATAAACAAAAAGATACCTACATACCGAATTTCAAGTAACTTAAACAATAACAAAGATTTTTTTGAATAGGTTACTCCCTGTTCCATTTCCCGAAGAGAAAAAGATCTTCCTGTTAACTTAAGTAAAAAGACACCTATGTACCGAATTTCAAGTAAATCAAACCATAACTAAGATTTTTTTCAATAGCTCAGTCCCTGATCCATTTCCTGGAGAGAAACTAAATCTTCCTGCTTAGTTAAATATTAAGACACCTACATACCGAATTTCAAGTAAATCAAACAATAACTAAGATTTTTTTTAATAGGACAGTCCGTGATCAACTTCCTGCAGAAAAAATAAATCTTCCTGCTTAGTTAAATAAAAAGACACCTATATATCGAATTTGAAGTAAATCAAACAATAACTAATATTTTTTTCAATAGGTTACTCCCTGTTCCACTTCCCGGAGAGAAAAATATCTTCCTGTTTACCTAAGCAAAAAGACACCTATGTACCGAATTTCAAGTAAATCAAACCATAACTAACGCCCTGATCCAATTCCTGGAGAGAAACTAAATCTTCCTGCTTAGTTAAATAATAAGACACCTACATACCGAATTTCAAGTAAATCAAACAATAACTAATATTTTTTTGAATAGGTTACTCCCTGTTCCATTGCCCGAAGAGAAAAAGATCTTCCTGCTTAGTTAAATAAAAAGACACCTGTATACTGAATTTGAAGTAAATTGAACAATAACTAAGATTTTTTTCAATAGGTTACTCCCTGTTCCACTTCCCGGAGAGAAAAATATCTTCCTGTTTACCTAAGCAAAAAGACACCTATGTACCGAATTTCAAGTAAATCAAACCATAACTAAAATTTTTTTGAATAGGTCAGTCGCTGATCCACTTCCTGGAGAGAAAAGAATCTTCCTGCTTAGTTAAACAAAAAGTCACCTATATAACGAATTTGAAGTAAATCGAACCCTAACAAAGGGAAAAGTTAACTTATGCAAAAAGGCTCCTATGTACCGAATTTCAAGTAAATCAAACCATAACTAAGATTTGTTTTTATAGGACTGTCCGTTATCCTGGAGAGAAAATAAATCTTCCTGCTTAGTTCAACAAAAAGGCACCTATATACCGAATTTGAAGTAAATCGAACAATAACTAAGATTTTTTTGAATAGGTTACACCCTGTTCCACTTCCCGAAGAGAAAAAGGATCTTCCTGGTTACCTAAGCAAAAAGGCACCTACATACCGAATTTCAAGTAAATCAAACACTAACTAAGATTTTTTTGAATAGGTTGCTCCCTGTTCCACTTCCCGAAGAGAAAAAGGATTTTCCTGTTTACCTAAGCAAAAAGGCACCTATGTACCGGATTTCTAGTAAATCAAACTATAAACAAAAAGATACCTATATTCCAAATGTCAAGTAAATCAAACAATACTAAGATTTTTTTGAATAGGTAACTCCCTGATCCAATTCCCGGAGAGAAAAAGATCTTCCTGTTTACCTAAGCAAAAAGACACCTATCTACCGAATTTCAAGTAAATCAAACCATAACTAAGATTTTTTTTAATAGGACAGTCCGTGACCCACTTCCTGGAGAGAAAATAAATCTTCCTGCTCAGTTCAACAAAAAGGCACCTATATACTGAATTTGAAGTAAATCGAACAATAACTAAGATTTTTTTGAATAGGTTACTCCCTGTTCCACTTCCCGAAGAGAAAAAGGATCTTCCTGTTTACCTAAGCGAAAAGACACCTATGTACCGAATTTCAAGTAAATCAAACTGTTCAATCCGCAAACGTAATGGCAACGCAGGCCGAGCTTTCGTTCAAAAGCTCAACTAGCTCCTTTACTTTAGCGGCTTGTTTTGTTTTGCCGTTTCCTTTTTTTACCACTTCTTTGTTGACTTGAGAATCGTATATATTGCAGAATCACCACACGGAAAGTTGGCTTCCAGAAAAATTGTAAATAAACCATTTATTAATTATAAATTTGTGTTTTATTTATTTCCTCCTTGTAGCGGATACCACGGCAACTTACTTCTGAGCAAATCACTGGTCCTTCGAGCCGGATATCCAATACAGGAATTTATTTAAGATAAAGTTGGAGCCTTCTTTGCGAAAAAATATAAAATTGCCTACATAATTGCCGCTTTAGAATACATATATCAGCTCTCATTCAATAAAAACAACAGGTAAGAGAGTGATTTTTAAAGTGTTCAAATTTAAGTGCATCTAAGCCGAATACATAATTGCAAAGTGAAGTCCAAAACCTATTTTTGGCAACTGGCTTTCGCAATTGGCATATAGGGAGCAAGGAACGATTTCCTTGTCTTTGTACATTATTAAGTACAATCCCTCCGACATCAGGCAATTTTAATAAAAATTTGTAAGTGTTCATACAATACACACAAAAGTACTGTAACGGAGTTTTCCTCTTGGCTGGGGTAAGCTCAGCCTTGCCAAGGGTTTGCTAAATAATAACACAAATAGTACTTCTTTCGTATGGCGCTGTGGAGGTATAAACCCTCTAACAGCCCTCGTTCCAGTGAGGTATAAACCCTCAGTAGAATATAAATAAATGCTCGTGAGGTATATAGACCCTCAGGTGCACTACGTTTGCCGGTGGTATTAATCCCACGGGCAAGTATACCTAACGACAACACAAAGGCTACTCAATTTCCTTTGCGCTTTCCTCGCCTTTTATACTCTTCTGCACGCAGGCAGAATGTTCTTTTGTAATAACAATTCATTACTGCGTACAGTTTCTCACTTATTCTATGTGTACGTATGTATGTGCATTCATGTTCGAACATGCTTATAGGCTTCAGCGCTTCAACAATTTAAGTATGTAAATATATATATATATATATGTAATATTTAGTTAATGTATAATAATTCAATGTATATATATAAATTCAGTGCATGAATATAAAAAATGTATATAAAAAAGTATTGTTGTGAGGTCTCCAAAAGCCTCGGATTTTGGGGTCCTTACACCCTCCCCTCACTTCCCGCTGCGAGACTTATGGTCACCAGGCCAGTCCGTGTGATCCTCACGCGGTAGTAATTGCCTTCGACGTGCCGCTTGATATATCGAGTTCTCCTCGTCGCTTCGCTGGCTGCTCATCCTGACTCTCTGACAAGATTGTTGATGCCATCTCTGCTGCTTGCTTTTACTCCTTACTTCGTTTTTCGCGTTTGGCTTAGCGCTCGCATACCTTGCTAGCATAATTTGTTTATCGCTCGCTTCAGTTGTTAACACACTTCATGTGAGTTTGGTCGCGGCGGCGGCTTTTATTTTGATTTGTCATTGCTTGACCAACTGTGCTTTTCCTGTATATGCTTTGATACAAATTTCTCCTTCGAATTTTTGCAGGAGTATTTCGGTTATTATTATTATTTTGTGTGTATATATTTTTTTTTTTTCTGTGCGTTGTGTTTATAATTATTATTATTTTTTTTTTTGCGTCTGTGTGTTTTTGCTTGTATATTTTCACTTTGCATATATTATAGTTTATGTATTGTATATATGTATATTATGTATATTATATTGTATATATATGTATATTATGTATATTTTTGTTTTTCCACTTATATGTACATATATATATTCACTTCATTGCATGTATGTATGTATGTATATTATCTATTTTTTTCTCTCACTTAGGTAAATGTACATATGTATATTTGTATACCGCTGGCTCTGCTATTGGTGGGTGCTGCCACCTTCATACAGTATGTGACTTAAGGGGCGTCCATATCAAACTTTTTTTCACTTGAATTTTTTTTTTTTTTTTTTTTTTTTTTTGTGTTTGTTTCTTAACACTACGACTCCCTTTTATGTCCATTTTAGGGTGCGTCCATATAAACTTTTTTTTTTCACTCTTAATTTTTTTTTTTGTTTTTTTTTTGTTTTGTTTTTGTTTTTGTTTCTTCTCACTATGATGTCTTTTTTTTTTACTAAATTTTTTTTTCACTAATATTTTTTTTTTTTTTTTTTTTTTTTTTTTTTTGTTGTTTTGTGTTTTTGTGTTTACTTCAAGTTTCTTCTTTTTTTCACGATAATTTTTTTTTTTGCTCTATTATCCTTTTACTTCAAAATTTTTTTTTTTTCCTTTTTTTTTTTCACGATATTTTTTTTTTTTTTTTGCTCTATTATCCTTTTACTTCAAAATTTTTTTTTTTTTCTTTTTTTTTTTCACGATAATTTTTTTTTTTTATGAAATGTTTTTCCCATCGCCGTGGTAGGGCTTCAGTTCACTCAGATGTGCCGTTCTACTTTTTCCCTTGTGTATTTTGTCCAGTTCCACTATTACTGGAGATATGTAGTTGGTTATTCGATGCGGGCCGCTGTACCTGGGAGCTAGTTTGGCCGCAAAGTTTTCTATCGCCTTTGAGAGGTGGTGTTCCTTTACTAGTACTAAGTCGCCTATAGCTGGTTGCCAATTTCGCCTTCGCAGGTTGTAATGACGCGCTTGGTCGGTTGCTGCGCGTTGTTGGTTACATCGAACTATTCTGTAGACTTCTGCCATCATTGTTGCTTTCTCTGCTGGTGTCGGGGTCTTCTGCGCTGTTCCGAAGGTGTGTTCGTCGAAGAGATTATTCGGCATTCTTGGGTCTCTTCCCTGGACTATGTATGCCGGACTGTATCCTGTGGTTGCCTTGATAGCGCGTCTGCTACGACGTTCAGCTTCCCCTTCCTGTACTGCACTTCGAACGAATATTGTTGGAGCTCTAGCGCCCATCTCGCTATCCGACCTGTTGAACTCTCGATCGCGTTGAGCCACTTCAACGCCAGGTGGTCGGTAATCACTGTGAAGTTGTACCCTTCAAGATATGGTCTCATTTTCCTTATTGCCCAGACTATCGCTAAACACTCCTTCTCCGTTGGTGAGTAGTTCATTTCGGCTTTATTCAGCCGCCGACTCGCATATGCTATTACTCGCTCGCTACCCTCTAACTCTTGTGTTAGAACTGCTCCGAGTCCGAAATCACTCGCGTCGGTCTGCAACGTAAATCTCTTTGTGAAGTCCGGGCACGCCAATACCGGTGCTTGTGTGAGGGCGTCTTTCAGGGCTTCAAATGCTGACTGTTGTTTTTCGGACCACTCCCACTTTTTGCCTTTCTTCAACATTGATGTGAGCGGATGCGAAACTTGTGAAAAGTCGGGGACGAATCTTCGGTACCATGATGCCACTCCCAGGAATCGTCTGAGCTCTCGTAGATTTGTTGGAGGTGTGAGCTCTCTAATGGCCGCTACCTTATCTGGGTCTGTATGGATGCCCTTCTCGCTGACTACGTGGCCTAAATACTTCAGCTTCTTCTTAAAAAACTCGCACTTCTCGGGGTTGATGCGGAGGTTGGCTTTTCTTAGCCGCTGGAATACTTCTTTGAGGTGCTTCACGTGATCTTCTAGCGTTGTACTCGTGACTATGATGTCGTCTAGGTAGGCAAATGCGTGCGGTTCAAGTTCTGGGCCGATAACTCTATCAAGTGCCCTCTGGAACGTCGCTGGTGCGGAGTGTAGGCCGAAAGGCATTACCTTCCATTGGAACAAGCCACGTCCGGGTACTGTGAATGCCGTGTACTGTTTGCTGTCCTCCTCCATGGGGATCTGCCAATAACCATTCTTCAAGTCCAGACTGCTGATGAATCTAGCGCTTCTGAGCCGATCGAGTATATGCTGGATGCGCGGCAACGGGTATGCGTCTGGAACGGATTTGGCATTCAATTGGCGGTAGTCGACGCAGAGTCTCCACTTTCCGTTTTTCTTCTTTGCTAATACTATTGGTGCACTGTGCGGACTATGGGATGGTTCAATGTAGCTCTTCTCAAGTAGTTCGTCGATTTTTTTGTTGATGACCTCTTGCATCTTTGGGTTCTTGGGGAAGGCCTGGTAGAACAAGTAACTCGCTGTGATGTACTTCGTTCCCCAACTTCACTTCTGCTTATACTGCTTCCTCGACGTCCTTGCGCCTTCCATCTCCCATTACCACTCGTGTCTTTACGGGTTTCGTTCTTTCCGTACCCAATCTCCTCACCACTTCTTCGCTCACGAAACTCCTCGTTGCTCCGGTATCTATTGCCGCTACTATGTTTTCGCCGTTCATGGTCACATTAGCCAGGATCTGGCCTTGTGTCTGGTTTAGTGCTGCTGCTGTTCTCGAGGGAGTTTTGTGGACCCCACCCCTCGATACTGATGAGGCCCCTGGTCGTTTCCCTGTAGATCTGGGCAGCAATTTCGGGTGTGCATTCCACAACGTCCACACTTCCAACAAAACTCGATTTTTGGACTGCGACAGCCGTGGGCGAAATGTCCGACTCCACCGCATCGTCTGCATGCGTTTCGGGGGTCTACGTACCTCCCTTGCTGATTTGGTTGGCTCTCTGCTCTCCTTGGTGTGTTGGGATTCCGGTCTTCACGTAATTGCTGGTAGCGCTCTGCTCTGTCTGCTCGATCTGGTCTTGTAGCGCCCTCAAACCTCCTTGGTTGTTCCCGCCTTTCGCTGCTGTGTGGGTACCTATAGCTCTCTTCGCCCACGTGCATAGACTGGTACCGCTCTTCCGGTCGTCGAGGTACAAATGGTCGCGCTGCGGCTCTTAATGGCTCTCTCTCGGGGGGAAGGTTTTCGAAGTCTTCTACCAAGTCCACTAACTCTTCCAGACTCTTGAACTCACTCCGTTTAACGTAAAGTTGTTACTCTCTGCGCGAATTTCGATAGATACGGCTTAGTTTCTCTTCGGCTGTGTAGTTCGCGTGCCGCATAAGCCCTTGTAGTACCAGGACGTAATCTTTAAACCGCTCACCCGGTCGTTGGACGCGTCGGCGTATCTCGTCGTCCAGTTGTTCAAAGTATCGCGAGCTCAGAAAGAACTTCAGGAAATCTTTTTTAAACTCGTCCCATTCCTGCCAGTGCCGATTGTTATTCCGGAACCACACCAAAGCTTTCTCCTTCAGTAGCTCTGGTAACGCTCGTGGGATTGAGTTACGGTTTAAGCCGTAACCGTCCGCTAATTCCTCTACCCGTTCGATAAATCCTAAGGGATCTTTACCGCCGTCGTAGCGGAATCCCCATTTCCGCACCCTGTCCATAATGTTCGCATGAGAGGGTGTCGCAGGTACGTACGCTTGCTCTTCTTCGTAAAGCATGCCGTGAGCTCCCTCATAAAACACGTCTGATGATGGGACGCCTTCTCTTGGTGTCGCTGGATTTATGGTGATATATGGCCGAGTATGTCGGAGGGCCAACTCCGTCAAGCGTCTTTGCACGCCTTCTCCTTCACCATGATTCTGGATGAAGCTCGCAAAGCGTTTGCGCAGCTCCTCCACTGTTCCGTAGTTCTCGAACCCAAATTCGTCTGCGTATCTCAATAGTTCCTCTCGATTGAGGTAGTACACCCATGTCACCTTGACCATGGCTACCTCGTTATCTCGTCCTTCTTACTTTAGAGTCCCTGCTCGGGCGCCAGTTGTAACGGAGTTTTCCTCTTGGCTGGGGTAAGCTCAGCCTTGCCAAGGGTTTGCTAAAGTAAAATGCGCTGGGTACGTTACAACAAATTTATTAGTTTAACAATCTCTATCTACACGGTTTCTAATACGTTACTCGCTATTTCGTGAGGTATAAACCCTCAGGTACACTACGTTTGCTGGTGGTGTTGAACCCACGAGCAAGTATGCTTAATAATAACACAAATAGTACTTCTTTCGTATGGCGCTGTGGAGGTATAAACCCTCTAACAGCCCTCGTTCCAGTGAGGTATAAACCCTCAGTAGAATATAAATAAATGCTCGTGAGGTATATAGACCCTCAGGTGCACTACGTTTGCCGGTGGTATTAATCCCACGGGCAAGTATACCTAACGACAACACAAAGGCTACTCAATTTCCTTTGCGCTTTCCTCGCCTTTTATACTCTTCTGCACGCAGGCAGAATGTTCTTTTGTAATAACAATTCATTACTGCGTACAGTTTCTCACTTATTCTATGTGTACGTATGTATGTGCATTCATGTTCGAACATGCTTATAGGCTTCAGCGCTTCAACAATTTAAGTATGTAAATATATATATATATATATATGTAATATTTAGTTAATGTATAATAATTCAATGTATATATATAAATTCAGTGCATGAATATAAAAAATGTATATAAAAAAGTATTGTTGTGAGGTCTCCAAAAGCCTCGGATTTTGGGGTCCTTACAGTACCTAAATACTTATTTTACTTAAATTCTTATAATTTCATTTCATTTAAAATACCAATATATTATATTGATTTATATACATATATATACATACGTACATACATATGATCATTTTCGTGTTCTCGCTGCTCGCCTTTTTCAAATGTTTGGTAAAATTTGCGACATAAATACATACATATTTACATACACATAATATCGACTCTCGACAGAGCGATCTCATATTAGTAAATTAGAAAAGTCGCAAAATTATAAGTACAAGCGGTACTTACATATGTACATTTCATATCATATATTAAAACATCTATTTGTAAAGATTCTGCCCGCTAAAATTTTCGCGCTCACATTTGTTCAAGTAGCTACTCACGCGTCTGCTTTGTGATAAATTCACACTCTTCTATATGTATGTACACATCTTCATACATATTATTTGCTTAAGCTACGCTTAACGAAATAAGCGCAAAATATATTTACATGTATAAGCAGCTTACATATTTACATGTATTAGCTGACTTTTCGCGAGTGTAATAAAACAAAAACGAAAAGAGAAGAGAACAGCAGTGGAGCAGCACAACAGTGGATCAGCACAGCAGCCAAGCAGCAGAGCAGCATAGCAGCATAGCAGCAGAGCAGCATAGCAGAAATTGCTTTGAGAGCGGCGAACCACTAAGCAGCACACCAGAACTTTGTGCAGTGGGCCGCAGCCAATAAAATTTTCAACAAAATAAATTTTTATGAATTTATTGTAATATTTTTTAATTAATATTTTTTTTTCAACCAAATACATTTGAAATTTGAGATATTAATAATAGAGTTTTATTGGTGCGTAGTGAACAGGGCATACAGAGTGGGCAGGAATTAGTATATTGGCGCAAAGCTTAAAAATTTTATAAATTAATTTTTTCTGAATTTTTAAAATTAAATTAATTACATTTGAAAATAGGCTGCAAGTGAGTAACGATCGTATATTGGTTCGAAATTTTTATTTTTTGGTATTTTGCAAATTTGAACCAAACTAGTTTACTCGATAGTAAATTATTTAATTTTATAATTTTAAATCAAAATTTTTGCTTACGCGATCGTAAGCAAATACATCTATTTAATTCATTTGCATAATTTCGTGGGGTTTTCGACTGTTGATCAGTCAAAAGGTATTCCTTCCTTCTTTTTTTAAACATGGCGCAATTAAATAAATTCCTTCAAGTAGCTGATGCGCTACTAGAATTCGAAGAAACAATAACGCCTACGATTACAAACCATACGTCTTTCAATCTTGAAATTCAACAAGAGGAATTGAAGTCGTTATGGTCGGAAGTAAAGACGGAATATCGAACTTGTCTGTCGAATGCCAATGCATCAGATGCAAATCACGAAAGAACAATCGAGACGATCAAGCTAAGGTATACGGACTGCTATAACGCTTATGTCTGTTGTGCAGCGTTAATGGGTGAACATATTCACAACCTCACCGCATTCCAACAAAACTCTAACTCTACTGTCATTCCTTCAGAACGTATAGCTGAAGTGCCACTAATGCCCAGCATTATATTTTACGGTGAATATTTGCAGTGGCCCTCCTTTAGGGATATGTTTACTGCTTTATACGGGAACAATCCAAGGTTAACTCCGGTGGAAAAACTTCTCCACCTTATTCAGAAAACTCGTGGTGAAGCGCGGGAAATAGTGCAAAAGGTCCCACTCACTCACGATGGATACCCGATAGCATGGAAAAATTTGACAGATAGATATGAGAACAAACGGGTTCTAATAAATTCCCAGTTAAAGGTTTTGTTCAACCTTTCATACATTTCTAGCGAGTCAGGAACGGCACTGAAAAAACTGCAACGAGACATCAACAGCTGCATTACTGCACTTCAGATTCAAGGCATCGATATTCGCAGTTAGGATGCCATTTTCGTATATTTGTGTTCGACTAGACTTCAAGAGCAAACTTTAGCTCTTTGGGAACAGACTATAGAGTCAAAAACTGAAATTCGGAAGTGGGTCGATTTGGATAATTTTCTTACAAAACGTTTTCAAACGCTCGAGACGGTATCTGACCTCAAGGGAAGCTCCATTCCTGATCAGAAACCGAGTGGTAGTTCAAACAATCGAACAGGCCCATCTCAAAATAATTACCCATCCAGACGGGTAAATGCACACCACGCCAAATCGAATAGAATGAGTTGTAAATTGTGCTCCTCACAAACACACGTACTCAAAACCTGCCCGGAATTTCTCGATATGAGTCCTAATGAGCGAATTGATGCTGTAAGAAAACTTCATCTTTGCCTCAATTGCTTATCTGATGCTCATGAATTGAAAAATTGTAAGAGCAATTACACATGCTTAAAATGCAAAAAACAGCATCACACCATGCTTCACAAAGAGCAAGATGAAGAGGAACCAACCACTTCTAAGAGTCAACAGAGATCAACAAAAAGCCATACGGCATCGATCAAGGTAAATGTGACAAGCAGTACTTCCGCAAAGCAAAGTATGCTACTAGGAACTGCGGTGGTAACGATTTATCACAATAACAACATATTTACTGCGAGGGCGTTAATAGATTCGGGATCCGAAGGAACTTTCATCTCGGAAAGTTTACGAAAACGACTAAGTTTGCCGAGTAAAAGTATTAGCGCTCATGTGTCCGGTTTAAATGATGCCGTATCCGGGAAAGTACATAAAGTGTGTACTATAAAACTTGGTTCCCCCCGAAACAAAGACTTAAAGCTTAAAGCCGACGCCATGGTACTTCCTACGCTGACGGGACTCCTCCCATCCCAAAAAATCAGCAGGAAAATACGAAAAAGTCTCCCGTCTATCCCTCTAGCGGATAACAACTTTTACAAAAGCCAACACGTAGACATATTAATAGGCGGAGATTTGTACCCCAAGGTTATGTTAAGTGGGGTTAAATCCAACATTCTTGGTTCACTCATGGCACAGCGAACAGTATTTGGCTGGATTCTGACCGGCCCCGTTCCACATAAGAAACCACAAAATCCTTCAACTTTTCGTACTTACGTCAATAAGATCTCGCTAGACAAGCAGACAAAATTTATGACAGTTGAAGAAAAGAAATGTGAACGACTTTATGAAGAAAAATCCTTCCGCAATCACGAAGGTCGTAATGTCGTCTCACCACCATTTAAAGCTCCACCTCCAGGAGTTGATATTGGAGCCTCACGTCATATTGCCTCGAGGCAGTTTCGTAGAAGTGAGAGCTCACTTAGCAAAAAACATCCTTTGTCGAAAACAAAACCCAAAAACGCCAGACAAAAATGGAAACATCCACAAAGAAACGTCCAGGTCGACGACTTAGTCATCGTACGAGAGGAAAATCTACCTCCAAATGAGTGGCGGTTAGGTAGGGTAGAAAAGGTCTATCCAGGCACTGACCACAAAGTCCGAGTTGTTGACGTCAAAACCCAAAGTGGAATTATCAGTAGAGCAGTAGTCAAATTGGTTGCATTACCCCTAGAAAACTAATAAAATTTTCTTATTTTTTCTTCCTCATTTTTCCATTAATTTATAGAAAATGTCATCGAACATCTGCCACATGTGCTTAAACAACCATCCGCTGCGAATGTGCCCACAATTCCGACAGATGTCTCCCGAAGAACGGTGAAGAACGGCGTCAAATATGCACTGCACGAATTGCCTCGCAAATAACCACAAGGCAAGCGAGTGCTCCAGCTTTATTCGCTGCAAGAGGTGCGGAGAAAACCACCACACTATGCTGCATGGCCTAAGCTCCGACACATATGAGGAGTCGGATAATGACGTCGTCGAGCTTACATGGGCCCAGCAAGTGGAAGAAGAAGAATTGCTAATGGCAGAAATCGAAGAATGCACAACGCAAACAGCAACGAGGGACCAACCTCAACATACAACAACTGCAGCGACGGATACGACGCTCGCCCACCCCTACCGACCACCTGTACGAAAACCAGCAGCTCCAGAACCCACGATGCGACATCTCCTGTGCACGCCACCCGCGCAGTACCGAGCTAGACTCGATCCGTCTCGCCGGGCTAAACGAGTGGGCAACTTCACCTCGAATTGGCGGCTTAGGGATGATCAACTCTGACTCGATCCGTCTCAGCGACATCCCTCGGACCGAACGGGACTCGATCCGTGCCGTCGGCCACCCCAATCGAGGCGCAGGCGCGGTCGAGGTGCCCGTCGTGGGCTAAATGCGCGAGCGATCATTAAAGCGAGGACAACGGCACTCCCTTGGCAGCAAATGTTGGCGCTGTCACGCACGGCGGTTGTTCAGCTACGAACTGCGGACAGGTTTACCGCAGTTAGAGCTGTTATCAACCCCGTGAGTCCGGCAACCATCATTTCTGCGGCCACGGTTGCAAGGCTGCGACTCCGCACTCAGGTGCGTGGAGCCAGCCGAGTGTGTGAGCTCACGCTTCGCGACAACAACGGGGGTCAGGCAGAGCTCTCCGTCTGCGCTCAGGTACAGAATATCCCACCAACTCCAACTCCTGTCAGGTCGCTCAGCGAACAAACGGCTGAGGCATACAAAAACCTGCGACTGGCCGACCCTACATTTTACAAAGCGGCACCAGTGGAAATGACTTTGGGCGCGGACATTTACGCGCGATTGATTCAACCGGGAATCCTCCCGATGACAACCGGTCAACTAGTGGCACAAAACACCACTCTGGGCTGGGTGATTTCAGGCGTCACCAATTAGATTAGTTTATTTAATAATTAATATTGTAAATAGAATTATTATTGTAAAGAAAACAAAAAAAAAAAAGACTGAATTAAAAACAAAATGAATTTGTATTACACAAACAATTGTAATAATATACGAGTATATATATACAATATATCGTATATTGTTGTTACACGCGTGGTGATACTGCAAATCGGGCGGAATGTTCAATCCGCAAACGTAATGGCAACGCAGGCCGAGCTTTCGTTCAAAAGCTCAACTAGCTCCTTTACTTTAGCGGGTTGTTTTGTTTTGCCGTTTCCTTTTTTTACCACTTCTTTGTTGACTTGAGAATCGTATATATTGCAGAATCACCACACGGTAAGTTGGCTTCCAGAAAAATTGTAAATAAACCATTTATTAATTATAAATTTGTGTTTTATTTATTTCCTCCTTGTAGCGGATACCACGGCAGCTTACTTCTGAGCGAATCACAAACCATAACTAAAATTTTTTTGAATAGGTCAGTCGCTGATCCACTTCCTGGAGACAAAATGAATCTTCCTGCTTAGTTAAACAAAAAGTCACCTATATAACGAATTTGAAGTAAATCGAACAATAACTAAGATTTTTTTGAATAGGTTACTCCCTGTTCCACTTCCCGAAGAAAAAAAGGGATCTTCCTGTTTACCTATTTATTTTTTTGTATAGGTCACGCCCTGAGCCAATTCCCGGAGAGAAAAGTTAACTTAAGCAAAAAGACACCTACATATGTACCGAGTTTCAAGTAAATCAAACCATAGCTAAGATTTTTTTTAATAGAACAGTCCATGATCCACTTCCTGGAGAGAAAATAAAACTTCCTGCTTAGTTAAATAAAAAGACACCTATATACCGAATTTGAAATAAACCGAACCACAACTAACGCCCTGATCCAATTCCTGGAGAGAAACTAAATCTTCCTGCTTAGTTAAATAGTAAGACACCTACATACCGAATTTCAAGTAAATCAAACAATAACTAAGATTTTTTTGAATAGGTTACTCCCTGTTCCATTTCCCGAAGAGAAAAAAGATCTTCCTGCTTAGTTAAATAAAAAGACACCTATATACCGAATTTGAAGTAAATCGAACAATAACTAAGATTTTTTTCAATAGGTTACTCCCTGTTCCACTACTCGGAGAGAAATCAAACCATAAACAAAAAGATACCTATATACCGAATTTCAAGTAAATCAAACCATAACAAAGATTTTTTTTTATAGGACAGTCCGTTATCCACTTCCTGGAGAGAAAATAAATCTTCCTGCTTAGTTCAACAAAAAGGCACCTATATACCGAATTTGAAGTAAATCGAACAATAACTAAGATTTTTTTGAATAGGTTACACCCTGTTCCACTTCCCGAAGAGAAAAAGGATCTTCCTGTTTACCGAATTTCAAGTAAATCAAACACTAACTAAGATTTTTTTGAATAGGTTGCTCCCTGTTCCACTTCCCGAAGAGAAAAAGGATCTTCCTGTTTACCTAAGCAAAAAGGCACCTATGTACCGGAATTCTAGTAAATCAAACTATAAACAAAAAGATACCTATATTCCAAATGTCAAGTAAATCAAACAATACTAAGATTTTTTTGAATAGTTAACTCCCTGATCCAATTCCCGGAGAGAAAAAGATCTTCCTGTTTACCTAAGCAAAAAGACACCTATCTACCGAATTTCAAGTAAATCAAACCATAACTAAGATTTTTTTTAATAGGACAGTCCGTGATCCACTTCCTGGAGAGAAAATAAATCTTCCTGCTTAGTTCAACAAAAAGGCACCTATATACTGAATTTGAAGTAAATCGAACAATAACTAAGATTTTTTTGAATAGGTTACTCCCTGTTCCACTTCCCGAAGAGAAAAAGGATCTTCCTGTTTACCTAAGCGAAAAGACACCTATGTACCGAATTTCAAGTAAATCAAACCATAACTAAAATTTTTTTGAATAGGTCAGTCGCTGATCCACTTCCTGGAGACAAAATGAATCTTCCTGCTTAGTTAAACAAAAAGTCACCTATATAACGAATTTGAAGTAAATCGAACAATAACTAAGATTTTTTTGAATAGGTTACTCCCTGTTCCTCTTCCCGAAGAAAAAAAGGGATCTTCCTGTTTACCTATTTATTTTTTTGTATAGGTCACGCCCTGAGCCAATTCCCGGAGAGAAAAGTTAACTTAAGCAAAAAGACACCTACATATGTACCGAGTTTCAAGTAAATCAAACCATAACTAGATTTTTTTTAATAGAACAGTCCATGATCCACTTCCTGGAGAGAAAATAAAACTTCCTGCTTAGTTAAATAAAAAGACACCTATATACCGAATTTGAAATAAACCGAACCACAACTAACGCCCTGATCCAATTCCTGGAGAGAAACTAAATCTTCCTGCTTAGTTAAATAGTAAGACACCTACATACCGAATTTCAAGTAAATCAAACAATAACTAAGATTTTTTTGAATAGGTTACTCCCTGTTCCATTTCCCGAAGAGAAAAAAGATCTTCCTGCTTAGTTAAATAAAAAGACACCTATATACCGAATTTGAAGTAAATCGAACAATAACTAAGATTTTTTTCAATAGGTTACTCCCTGTTCCACTTCTCGGAGAGAAAAATATCTTCCTGTTTACCTAAGCAAAAAGACACCTATGTACCGAATTTCAAGTAAATCAAACCATAGCTAAGATTTTTTTAATAGGACAGTCCGTGATCAACTTCCTGGAGAAAAAATAAATCTTCCTGCTTAGTTAAATAAAAAGACACCTATATTCCGAATTTGAAGTAAATCGAACAATAACTAAGATTTTTTTGAATAGGTTACTCCCTGTTCCACTTCCCGAAGAGAAAAAGGATCTTCCTGTTTACCTAAGCACAAAGGCACCTATGTACCGGATTTCAAGTAAATCAAACCATAAACAAAAAGATACCTATATACCGAATTTCAAGTAACTCAAACAATAACAAAGATTTTTTTGAATAGGTTACTCCCTGTTCCATTTCCCGAAGAGAAAAAGATCTTCCTGTTAACTTAAGTAAAAAGACACCTATGTACCGAATTTCAAGTAAATCAAACCATAACTAAGATTTTTTTGAATAGGTCAGTCCCTGATCCACTTCCTGGAGAGAAACTAAATCTTCCTGCTTAGTTAAATAATAAGACACCTACATGCCGAATTTCAAGTAAATCAAACAATAACTAAGATTTTTTTGAATAGGTTGCTCCCTGTTCCACTTCCCGAAGAGAAAAAGGATCTTCCTGTTTACCTAAGCATAAAGACACCTATGTACCGAATTTCAAGTAAATCAAACCATAAGTAAAATTTTTTTGAATGGGTCAGTCTCTGATCCACTTCCTGGAGAGAAAATGAATCTTCCTGCTTAGTTAAACACAAAGTCACCTATGTAACGAATTTGAAGTAAATCGAACCCTAACAAAGATTTATTTGTATAGGTCACGCCCTGATCCAATTCCCGCAGAGAAAAGTTAACTTAAGCAAAAAGGCACCTATATACCGAATTTCAAGTAAATCAAACCATAACAAAGATTTTTTTTAATAGGACAGTCCGTAATCCACTTCCTGGAGAGAAAATAAATCTTCCTGCTTAGTTCAACAAAAATGCACCTATATACTGAATTTGAAGTAAATCGAACAATAACTAGGATTTTTTTGAATAGATTACTCCCTGTTCCACTTCCCGAAGAGAAAAAGGATCTTCCTGTTTACCTAAGCAAAAAGACACCTATGTACCGAATTTCAAGTAAATCAAACCATAACTAAAATTTTTTTGAATAGGTCAGTCGCTGATCCACTTCCTGGAGAGAAAATGAATCTTCCTGCTTAGTTAAACAAAAAGTCACCTATATAACGAATTTGAAGTAAATCGAACAATAGCTAAGATTTTTTTGAATAGGTTACTCCCTGTTCCGCTTCCCGAAGAAAAGAAGGGTTCTTCCTGTTTACCTATTTATTTTTTTGTATAGGTCACGCCCTGATCCAATTCCCGGAGAGAAAAGTTAACTTAAGCAAAAAGACACCTACATATGTACCGAGTTTCAAGTAAATCAAACCATAACTAAAATTTTTTTAATGGAACAGTCCATGATCCACTTCCTGGAGAGAAAATAAAACTTCCTGCTTAGTTAAATAAAAAGACACCTATATACCGAATTTGAAGTAAATCGAACCATAACTAAGATTTTTTTAATCTGTTCCACTTCCCGAAGAGAAAAAGGATCTTCCTGTTTACCTAAGCACAAAGGCACCTATGTACCGGATTTCAAGTAAATCAAACTATAACTAAAATTTTTTTTATAGGACAGTCCGTTATCCACTTCCTGGAGAGAAAATAAATCTTCCTGCTTAGTTAAATAAAAAGACACCTATATACCGAATTTGAAGTAAATCGAACAATAACTAAGATTTTTTTCAATAGGTTACTCCCTGTTCCACTTCTCGGAGAGAAAAATATCTTCCTGTTTACCTAAGCAAAAAGACACCTATGTACCGAATTTCAAGTAAATCAAACCATAGCTAAGATTTTTTTAATAGGACAGTCCGTGATCAACTTCCTGGAGAAAAAATAAATCTTCCTGCTTAGTTAAATAAAAAGACACCTATATTCCGAATTTGAAGTAAATCGAACAATAACTAAGATTTTTTTGAATAGGTTACTCCCTGTTCCACTTCCCGAAGAGAAAAAGGATCTTCCTGTTTACCTAAGCACAAAGGCACCTATGTACCGGATTTCAAGTAAATCAAACCATAAACAAAAAGATACCTATATACCGAATTTCAAGTAACTCAAACAATAACAAAGATTTTTTTGAATAGGTTACTCCCTGTTCCATTTCCCGAAGAGAAAAAGATCTTCCTGTTAACTTAAGTAAAAAGACACCTATGTACCGAATTTCAAGTAAATCAAACCATAACTAAGATTTTTTTGAATAGGTCAGTCCCTGATCCACTTCCTGGAGAGAAACTAAATCTTCCTGCTTAGTTAAATAATAAGACACCTACATGCCGAATTTCAAGTAAATCAAACAATAACTAAGATTTTTTTGAATAGGTTGCTCCCTGTTCCACTTCCCGAAGAGAAAAAGGATCTTCCTGTTTACCTAAGCATAAAGACACCTATGTACCGAATTTCAAGTAAATCAAACCATAAGTAAAATTTTTTTGAATAGGTCAGTCTCTGATCCACTTCCTGGAGAGAAAATGAATCTTCCTGCTTAGTTAAACACAAAGTCACCTATGTAACGAATTTGAAGTAAATCGAACCCTAACAAAGATTTATTTGTATAGGTCACGCCCTGATCCAATTCCCGGAGAGAAAAGTTAACTTAAGCAAAAAGGCACCTATATACCGAATTTCAAGTAAATCAAACCATAACAAAGATTTTTTTTAATAGGACAGTCCGTAATCCACTTCCTGGAGAGAAAATAAATCTTCCTGCTTAGTTCAACAAAAATGCACCTATATACTGAATTTGAAGTAAATCGAACAATAACTAGGATTTTTTTGAATAGATTACTCCCTGTTCCACTTCCCGAAGAGAAAAAGGATCTTCCTGTTTACCTAAGCAAAAAGACACCTATGTACCGAATTTCAAGTAAATCAAACCATAACTAAAATTTTTTTGAATAGGTCAGTCGCTGATCCACTTCCTGGAGAGAAAATGAATCTTCCTGCTTAGTTAAACAAAAAGTCACCTATATAACGAATTTGAAGTAAATCGAACAATAGCTAAGATTTTTTTGAATAGGTTACTCCCTGTTCCGCTTCCCGAAGAAAAGAAGGGTTCTTCCTGTTTACCTATTTATTTTTTTGTATAGGTCACGCCCTGATCCAATTCCCGGAGAGAAAAGTTAACTTAAGCAAAAGACACCTACATATGTACCGAGTTTCAAGTAAATCAAACCATAACTAAAATTTTTTTAATGGAACAGTCCATGATCCACTTCCTGGAGAGAAAATAAAACTTCCTGCTTAGTTAAATAAAAAGACACCTATATACCGAATTTGAAGTAAATCGAACCATAACTAAGATTTTTTTAATCTGTTCCACTTCCCGAAGAGAAAAAGGATCTTCCTGTTTACCTAAGCACAAAGGCACCTATGTACCGGATTTCAAGTAAATCAAACCATAACTAAAATTTTTTTTATAGGACAGTCCGTTATCCACTTCCTGGAGAGAAAATAAATCTTCCTGCTTAGTTAAATAAAAAGACACCTATATACCGAATTTGAAGTAAATCGAACAATAACTAAGATTTTTTTCAATAGGTTACTCCCTTTTCCACTTCCCGGAGAGAAAAAGATCTTCCTGTTTACCTAAGCAAAAAGACACCTATGTACCGAATTTCAAGTAAATCAAACCATAACTAAGATTTTTTTTAATAGGACAGTCCGTGATCAACTTCCTGGAGAAAAAATAAATCTTCCTGCTTAGTTAAATAAAAAGACACCTATATACCGAATTTGAAGTAAATCGAACAATAACTAAGATTTTTTTCAATAGGTTACTCCCTTTTCCACTTCCCGAAGAGAAAAAGGAACTTCCTGTTTACCTAAGCACAAAGGCACCTATGTACCGGATTTCAAGTAAATCAAACCATAAACAAAAAGATACCTATATACCGAATTTCAAGTAACTCAAACAATAACAAAGATTTTTTTGAATAGGTTACTCCCTGTTCCATTTCCCGAAGAGAAAAAGATCTTCCTGTTAACTTAAGTAAAAAGACACCTATGTACCGAATTTCAAGTAAATCAAACCATAACTAAGATTTTTTTGAATAGGTCAGTCCCTGATCCACTTCCTGGAGAGAAACTAAATCTTCCTGCTTAGTTAAATAATAAGACACCTACATGCCGAATTTCAAGTAAATCAAACAATAACTAAGATTTTTTTGAATAGGTTGCTCCCTGTTCCACTTCCCGAAGAGAAAAAGGATCTTCCTGTTTACCTAAGCATAAAGACACCTATGTACCGAATTTCAAGTAAATCAAACCATAAGTAAAATTTTTTTGAATAGGTCAGTCTCTGATCCACTTCCTGGAGAGAAAATGAATCTTCCTGCTTAGTTAAACACAAAGTCACCTATGTAACGAATTTGAAGTAAATCGAACCCTAACAAAGATTTATTTGTATAGGTCACGCCCTGATCCAATTCCCGGAGAGAAAAGTTAACTTAAGCAAAAAGGCACCTATATACCGAATTTCAAGTAAATCAAACCATAACAAAGATTTTTTTTAATAGGACAGTCCGTAATCCACTTCCTGGAGAGAAAATAAATCTTCCTGCTTAGTTCAACAAAAATGCACCTATATACTGAATTTGAAGTAAATCGAACAATAACTAGGATTTTTTTGAATAGATTACTCCCTGTTCCACTTCCCGAAGAGAAAAAGGATCTTCCTGTTTACCTAAGCAAAAAGACACCTATGTACCGAATTTCAAGTAAATCAAACCATAACTAAAATTTTTTTGAATAGGTCAGTCGCTGATCCACTTCCTGGAGAGAAAATGAATCTTCCTGCTTAGTTAAACAAAAAGTCACCTATATAACGAATTTGAAGTAAATCGAACAATAGCTAAGATTTTTTTGAATAGGTTACTCCCTGTTCCGCTTCCCGAAGAAAAGAAGGGTTCTTCCTGTTTACCTATTTATTTTTTTGTATAGGTCACGCCCTGATCCAATTCCCGGAGAGAAAAGTTAACCTAAGCAAAAAGACACCTACATATGTACCGAGTTTCAAGTAAATCAAACCATAACTAAAATTTTTTTAATGGAACAGTCCATGATCCACTTCCTGGAGAGAAAATAAAACTTCCTGCTTAGTTAAATAAAAAGACACCTATATACCGAATTTGAAGTAAATCGAACCATAACTAAGATTTTTTTAATCTGTTCCACTTCCCGAAGAGAAAAAGGATCTTCCTGTTTACCTAAGCACAAAGGCACCTATGTACCGGATTTCAAGTAAATCAAACCATAACTAAAATTTTTTTTATAGGACAGTCCGTTATCCACTTCCTGGAGAGAAAATAAATCTTCCTGCTTAGTTAAATAAAAAGACACCTATATACCGAATTTGAAGTAAATCGAACAATAACTAAGATTTTTTTCAATAGGTTACTCCCTTTTCCACTTCCCGGAGAGAAAAAGATCTTCCTGTTTACCTAAGCAAAAAGACACCTATGTACCGAATTTCAAGTAAATCAAACCATAACTAAGATTTTTTTTAATAGGACAGTCCGTGATCAACTTCCTGGAGAAAAAATAAATCTTCCTGCTTAGTTAAATAAAAAGACACCTATATACCGAATTTCAAGTAAATCGAACAATAACTAAGATTTTTTTGAATAGGTTGCTCCCTGTTCCACTTCCCGAAGAGAAAAAGGATCTTCCTGTTTACCTAAGCAAAAAGACACCTATGTACCGAATTTCAAGTAAATCA
>JAWMAG010000380.1:0-32065 GCA_037013455.1 Ceratitis rosa
CCAAATGCAATGCACTGAGTTGTATCAGTTTTTAATAAAACTAACCAAATGCAATGCACTGAGTTGTATCAGTTTTTAATAAAACTAACCAAATGCAATGCATTGAGTTGTATCAGTTTTTAATAAAACTAACCAAATGCAATGCACTGAGTTACATCCGTTTTTAATAAAACTAACCAAATGCAATGCACTGAGTTGTATCAGTTTTTAATAAAACTAACCAAATGCAATGCACTGAGTTGTATCAGTTTTTAATAAAACTAACCAAATGCAATGCATTGAGTTGTATCAGTTTTTAATAAAACTAACCAAATGCAATGCACTGAGTTGTATCAGTTTTTAATAAAACTAACCAAATGCAATGCATTGAGTTGTATCAGTTTTTAATAAAACTAACCAAATGCAATGCACTGAGTTACTCAGTTTTTAATAAAACTAACCAAATGCAATGCACTGAGTTGTATCAGTTTTTAATAAAACTAACCAAATGCAATGCACTGAGTTGTATCAGTTTTTAATAAAACTAACCAAATGCAATGCATTGAGTTGTATCAGTTTTTAATAAAACTAACCAAATGCAATGCACTGAGTTGTATCAGTTTTTAATAAAACTAACCAAATGCAATGCATTGAGTTGTATCAGTTTTTAATAAAACTAACCAAATGCAATGCACTGAGTTGTATCAGTTTTTAATAAAACTAACCAAATGCAATGCACTGAGTTGTATCAGTTTTTAATAAAACTAACCAAATGCAATGCACTGAGTTGTATCAGTTTTTAATAAAACTAACCAAATGCAATGCACTGAGTTGTATCAGTTTTTAATAAAACTAACCAAATGCAATGCACTGAGTTACATCAGTTTTTAATAAAACTAACCAAATGCAATGCACTGAGTTGTATCAGTTTTTAATAAAACTAACCAAATGCAATGCACTGAGTTGTATCAGTTTTTAATAAAACTAACCAAATGCAATGCACTGAGTTGTATCAGTTTTTAATAAAACTAACCAAATGCAATGCACTGAGTTACATCCGTTTTTAATAAAACTAACCAAATGCAATGCACTGAGTTGTATCAGTTTTTAATAAAACTAACCAAATGCAATGCACTGAGTTGTATCAGTTTTTAATAAAACTAACCAAATGCAATGCACTGAGTTGTATCAGTTTTTAATAAAACTAACCAAATGCAATGCACTGAGTTACATCCGTTTTTAATAAAACTAACCAAATGCAATGCACTGAGTTGTATCAGTTTTTAATAAAACTAACCAAATGCAATGCACTGAGTTGTATCAGTTTTTAATAAAACTAACCAAATGCAATGCACTGAGTTGTATCAGTTTTTAATAAAACTAACCAAATGCAATGCACTGAGTTACATCAGTTTTTAATAAAACTAACCAAATGCAATGCACTGAGTTACATCCGTTTTTAATAAAACTAACCAAATGCAATGCACTGAGTTGTATCAGTTTTTAATAAAACTAACCAAATGCAATGCACTGAGTTGTATCAGTTTTTAATAAAACTAACCAAATGCAATGCACTGAGTTGTATCAGTTTTTAATAAAACTAACCAAATGCAATGCACTGAGTTACATCCGTTTTTAATAAAACTAACCAAATGCAATGCACTGAGTTGTATCAGTTTTTAATAAAACTAACCAAATGCAATGCACTGAGTTGTATCAGTTTTTAATAAAACTAACCAAATGCAATGCACTGAGTTGTATCAGTTTTTAATAAAACTAACCAAATGCAATGCACTGAGTTGTATCAGTTTTTAATAAAACTAACCAAATGCAATGCACTGAGTTGTATCAGTTTTTAATAAAACTAACCAAATGCAATGCACTGAGTTGTATCAGTTTTTAATAAAACTAACCAAATGCAATGCACTGAGTTGTATCAGTTTTTAATAAAACTAACCAAATGCAATGCACTGAGTTACATCAGTTTTTAATAAAACTAACCAAATGCAATGCACTGAGTTGTATCAGTTTTTAATAAAACTAACCAAATGCAATGCACTGAGTTACATCAGTTTTTAATAAAACTAACCAAATGCAATGCACTGAGTTGTATCAGTTTTTAATAAAACTAACCAAATGCAATGCACTGAGTTGTATCAGTTTTTAATAAAACTAACCAAATGCAATGCACTGAGTTGTATCAGTTTTTAATAAAACTAACCAAATGCAATGCACTGAGTTGTATCAGTTTTTAATAAAACTAACCAAATGCAATGCACTGAGTTGTATCAGTTTTTAATAAAACTAACCAAATGCAATGCACTGAGTTACATCCGTTTTTAATAAAACTAACCAAATGCAATGCACTGAGTTGTATCAGTTTTTAATAAAACTAACCAAATGCAATGCACTGAGTTACATCAGTTTTTAATAAAACTAACCAAATGCAATGCACTGAGTTGTATCAGTTTTTAATAAAACTAACCAAATGCAATGCACTGAGTTGTATCAGTTTTTAATAAAACTAACCAAATGCAATGCACTGAGTTACATCCGTTTTTAATAAAACTAACCAAATGCAATGCACTGAGTTGTATCAGTTTTTAATAAAACTAACCAAATGCAATGCACTGAGTTGTATCAGTTTTTAATAAAACTAACCAAATGCAATGCACTGAGTTGTATCAGTTTTTAATAAAACTAACCAAATGCAATGCACTGAGTTGTATCAGTTTTTAATAAAACTAACCAAATGCAATGCACTGAGTTACATCCGTTTTTAATAAAACTAACCAAATGCAATGCACTGAGTTGTATCAGTTTTTAATAAAACTAACCAAATGCAATGCACTTGAGTTGTATCAGTTTTTAATAAAACTAACCAAATGCAATGCACTGAGTTGTATCAGTTTTTAATAAAACTAACCAAATGCAATGCACTGAGTTACATCCGTTTTTAATAAAACTAACCAAATGCAATGCACTGAGTTGTATCAGTTTTTAATAAAACTAACCAAATGCAATGCACTGAGTTGTATCAGTTTTTAATAAAACTAACCAAATGCAATGCACTGAGTTGTATCAGTTTTTAATAAAACTAACCAAATGCAATGCACTGAGTTACATCCGTTTTTAATAAAACTAACCAAATGCAATGCACTGAGTTACATCCGTTTTTAATAAAACTAACCAAATGCAATGCATCGAGTTGTATCAGTTTTTAATAAAACTAACCAAATGCAATGCATTGAGTTGTATCAGTTTTTAATAAAACTAACCAAATGCAATGCACTGAGTTGTATCAGTTTTTAATAAAACTAACCAAATGCAATGCACTGAGTTACATCCGTTTTTAATAAAACTAACCAAATGCAATGCACTGAGTTACATCCGTTTTTAATAAAACTAACCAAATGCAATGCACTGAGTTGTATCAGTTTTTAATAAAACTAACCAAATGCAATGCACTGAGTTGTATCAGTTTTTAATAAAACTAACCAAATGCAATGCACTGAGTTACATCCGTTTTTAATAAAACTAACCAAATGCAATGCACTGAGTTACATCCGTTTTTAATAAAACTAACCAAATGCAATGCACTGAGTTGTATCAGTTTTTAATAAAACTAACCAAATGCAATGCATTGAGTTGTATCAGTTTTTAATAAAACTAACCAAATGCAATGCACTGAGTTGTATCAGTTTTTAATAAAACTAACCAAATGCAATGCACTGAGTTACATCCGTTTTTAATAAAACTAACCAAATGCAATGCATCGAGTTGTATCAGTTTTTAATAAAACTAACCAAATGCAATGCATCGAGTTGTATCAGTTTTTAATAAAACTAACCAAATGCAATGCATTGAGTTGTATCAGTTTTTAATAAAACTAACCAAATGCAATGCACTGAGTTGTATCAGTTTTTAATAAAACTAACCAAATGCAATGCACTGAGTTACATCCGTTTTTAATAAAACTAACCAAATGCAATGCACTGAGTTGTATCAGTTTTTAATAAAACTAACCAAATGCAATGCATTGAGTTGTATCAGTTTTTAATAAAACTAACCAAATGCAATGCATTGAGTTGTATCAGTTTTTAATAAAACTAACCAAATGCAATGCACTGAGTTACATCCGTTTTTAATAAAACTAACCAAGCAATGCTAATGCTCGAGTTGTATCAGTTTTTAATAAAACTAACCAAATGCAATGCACTGAGTTACATCCGTTTTTAATAAAACTAACCAAATGCAATGCACTGAGTTGTATCAGTTTTTAATAAAACTAACCAAATGCAATGCACTGAGTTACATCCGTTTTTAATAAAACTAACCAAATGCAATGCATTGAGTTGTATCAGTTTTTAATAAAACTAACCAAATGCAATGCACTGAGTTACATCCGTTTTTAATAAAACTAACCAAATGCAATGCATCGAGTTGTATCAGTTTTTAATAAAACTAACCAAATGCAATGCACTGAGTTACATCCGTTTTTAATAAAACTAACCAAATGCAATGCATCGAGTTGTATCAGTTTTTAATAAAACTAACCAAATGCAATGCACTGAGTTACATCCGTTTTTAATAAAACTAACCAAATGCAATGCATTGAGTTGTATCAGTTTTTAATAAAACTAACCAAATGCAATGCATTGAGTTGTATCAGTTTTTAATAAAACTAACCAAATGCAATGCACTGAGTTACATCCGTTTTAATAAAACTAACCAAATGCAATGCATTGAGTTGTATCAGTTTTTAATAAAACTAACCAAATGCAATGCACTGAGTTACATCCGTTTTTAATAAAACTAACCAAATGCAATGCACTGAGTTGTATCAGTTTTTAATAAAACTAACCAAATGCAATGCATTGAGTTGTATCAGTTTTTAATAAAACTAACCAAATGCAATGCATTGAGTTGTATCAGTTTTTAATAAAACTAACCAAATGCAATGCACTGAGTTACATCCGTTTTTAATAAAACTAACCAAATGCAATGCATCGAGTTGTATCAGTTTTTAATAAAACTAACCAAATGCAATGCATCGAGTTGTATCAGTTTTTAATAAAACTAACCAAATGCAATGCATTGAGTTGTATCAGTTTTTAATAAAACTAACCAAATGCAATGCACTGAGTTGTATCAGTTTTTAATAAAACTAACCAAATGCAATGCACTGAGTTACATCCGTTTTTAATAAAACTAACCAAATGCAATGCACTGAGTTACATCCGTTTTTAATAAAACTAACCAAATGCAATGCACTGAGTTGTATCAGTTTTTAATAAAACTAACCAAATGCAATGCATTGAGTTGTATCAGTTTTTAATAAAACTAACCAAATGCAATGCACTGAGTTACATCCGTTTTTAATAAAACTAACCAAATGCAATGCACTGAGTTACATCCGTTTTTAATAAAACTAACCAAATGCAATGCACGAGTTGTATCAGTTTTTAATAAAACTAACCAAATGCAATGCATTGAGTTGTATCAGTTTTTAATAAAACTAACCAAATGCAATGCACTGAGTTGTATCAGTTTTTAATAAAACTAACCAAATGCAATGCACTGAGTTACATCCGTTTTTAATAAAACTAACCAAATGCAATGCACTGAGTTGTATCAGTTTTTAATAAAACTAACCAAATGCAATGCATTGAGTTGTATCAGTTTTTAATAAAACTAACCAAATGCAATGCACTGAGTTGTATCAGTTTTTAATAAAACTAACCAAATGCAATGCACTGAGTTACATCCGTTTTTAATAAAACTAACCAAATGCAATGCACTGAGTTACATCCGTTTTTAATAAAACTAACCAAATGCAATGCATCGAGTTGTATCAGTTTTTAATAAAACTAACCAAATGCAATGCATTGAGTTGTATCAGTTTTTAATAAAACTAACCAAATGCAATGCACTGAGTTGTATCAGTTTTTAATAAAACTAACCAAATGCAATGCACTGAGTTGTATCAGTTTTTAATAAAACTAACCAAATGCAATGCATTGAGTTGTATCAGTTTTTAATAAAACTAACCAAATGCAATGCACTGAGTTGTATCAGTTTTTAATAAAACTAACCAAATGCAATGCACTGAGTTACATCCGTTTTTAATAAAACTAACCAAATGCAATGCACTGAGTTACATCCGTTTTTAATAAAACTAACCAAATGCAATGCACTGAGTTGTATCAGTTTTTAATAAAACTAACCAAATGCAATGCATTGAGTTGTATCAGTTTTTAATAAAACTAACCAAATGCAATGCACTGAGTTGTATCAGTTTTTAATAAAACTAACCAAATGCAATGCACTGAGTTACATCCGTTTTTAATAAAACTAACCAAATGCAATGCACTGAGTTGTATCAGTTTTTAATAAAACTAACCAAATGCAATGCATTGAGTTGTATCAGTTTTTAATAAAACTAACCAAATGCAATGCACTGAGTTGTATCAGTTTTTAATAAAACTAACCAAATGCAATGCACTGAGTTACATCCGTTTTTAATAAAACTAACCAAATGCAATGCACTGAGTTACATCCGTTTTTAATAAAACTAACCAAATGCAATGCATCGAGTTGTATCAGTTTTTAATAAAACTAACCAAATGCAATGCATTGAGTTGTATCAGTTTTTAATAAAACTAACCAAATGCAATGCACTGAGTTGTATCAGTTTTTAATAAAACTAACCAAATGCAATGCATTGAGTTGTATCAGTTTTTAATAAAACTAACCAAATGCAATGCATTGAGTTGTATCAGTTTTTAATAAAACTAACCAAATACAATGCACTGAGTTGTATCAGTTTTTAATAAAACTAACCAAATGCAATGCACTGAGTTACATCCGTTTTTAATAAAACTAACCAAATGCAATGCACTGAGTTGTATCAGTTTTTAATAAAACTAACCAAATGCAATGCATTGAGTTGTATCAGTTTTTAATAAAACTAACCAAATGCAATGCACTGAGTTGTATCAGTTTTTAATAAAACTAACCAAATGCAATGCATTGAGTTGTATCAGTTTTTAATAAAACTAACCAAATGCAATGCACTGAGTTGTATCAGTTTTTAATAAAACTAACCAAATGCAATGCACTGAGTTACATCCGTTTTTAATAAAACTAACCAAATGCAATGCACTGAGTTGTATCAGTTTTTAATAAAACTAACCAAATGCAATGCACTGAGTTACATCCGTTTTTAATAAAACTAACCAAATGCAATGCACTGAGTTGTATCAGTTTTTAATAAAACTAACCAAATGCAATGCACTGAGTTACATCCGTTTTTAATAAAACTAACCAAATGCAATGCACTGAGTTGTATCAGTTTTTAATAAAACTAACCAAATGCAATGCACTGAGTTGTATCAGTTTTTAATAAAACTAACCAAATGCAATGCACTGAGTTACATCCGTTTTTAATAAAACTAACCAAATGCAATGCACTGAGTTGTATCAGTTTTTAATAAAACTAACCAAATGCAATGCATTGAGTTGTATCAGTTTTTAATAAAACTAACCAAATGCAATGCACTGAGTTGTATCAGTTTTTAATAAAACTAACCAAATGCAATGCACTGAGTTACATCCGTTTTTAATAAAACTAACCAAATGCAATGCACTGAGTTACATCCGTTTTTAATAAAACTAACCAAATGCAATGCACTGAGTTGTATCAGTTTTTAATAAAACTAACCAAATGCAATGCATTGAGTTGTATCAGTTTTTAATAAAACTAACCAAATGCAATGCACTGAGTTGTATCAGTTTTTAATAAAACTAACCAAATGCAATGCACTGAGTTACATCCGTTTTTAATAAAACTAACCAAATGCAATGCACTGAGTTGTATCAGTTTTTAATAAAACTAACCAAATGCAATGCATTGAGTTGTATCAGTTTTTAATAAAACTAACCAAATGCAATGCACTGAGTTGTATCAGTTTTTAATAAAACTAACCAAATGCAATGCATTGAGTTGTATCAGTTTTTAATAAAACTAACCAAATGCAATGCACTGAGTTGTATCAGTTTTTAATAAAACTAACCAAATGCAATGCACTGAGTTACATCCGTTTTTAATAAAACTAACCAAATGCAATGCACTGAGTTGTATCAGTTTTTAATAAAACTAACCAAATGCAATGCATTGAGTTGTATCAGTTTTTAATAAAACTAACCAAATGCAATGCACTGAGTTGTATCAGTTTTTAATAAAACTAACCAAATGCAATGCACTGAGTTGTATCAGTTTTTAATAAAACTAACCAAATGCAATGCATTGAGTTGTATCAGTTTTTAATAAAACTAACCAAATGCAATGCATTGAGTTGTATCAGTTTTTAATAAAACTAACCAAATGCAATGCACTGAGTTGTATCAGTTTTTAATAAAACTAACCAAATGCAATGCACTGAGTTACATCCGTTTTTAATAAAACTAACCAAATGCAATGCACTGAGTTGTATCAGTTTTTAATAAAACTAACCAAATGCAATGCATTGAGTTGTATCAGTTTTTAATAAAACTAACCAAATGCAATGCACTGAGTTGTATCAGTTTTTAATAAAACTAACCAAATGCAATGCACTGAGTTGTATCAGTTTTTAATAAAACTAACCAAATGCAATGCATTGAGTTGTATCAGTTTTTAATAAAACTAACCAAATGCAATGCACTGAGTTGTATCAGTTTTTAATAAAACTAACCAAATGCAATGCACTGAGTTACATCCGTTTTTAATAAAACTAACCAAATGCAATGCACTGAGTTACATCCGTTTTTAATAAAACTAACCAAATGCAATGCACTGAGTTGTATCAGTTTTTAATAAAACTAACCAAATGCAATGCACTGAGTTGTATCAGTTTTTAATAAAACTAACCAAATGCAATGCATTGAGTTGTATCAGTTTTAATAAAACTAACCAAATGCAATGCACTGAGTTGTATCAGTTTTTAATAAAACTAACCAAATGCAATGCACTGAGTTACATCCGTTTTTAATAAAACTAACCAAATGCAATGCACTGAGTTACATCCGTTTTTAATAAAACTAACCAAATGCAATGCACTGAGTTGTATCAGTTTTTAATAAAACTAACCAAATGCAATGCATTGAGTTGTATCAGTTTTTAATAAAACTAACCAAATGCAATGCACTGAGTTGTATCAGTTTTTAATAAAACTAACCAAATGCAATGCACTGAGTTACATCCGTTTTTAATAAAACTAACCAAATGCAATGCACTGAGTTACATCCGTTTTTAATAAAACTAACCAAATGCAATGCACTGAGTTGTATCAGTTTTTAATAAAACTAACCAAATGCAATGCATTGAGTTGTATCAGTTTTTAATAAAACTAACCAAATGCAATGCACTGAGTTGTATCAGTTTTTAATAAAACTAACCAAATGCAATGCACTGAGTTACATCCGTTTTTAATAAAACTAACCAAATGCAATGCACTGAGTTGTATCAGTTTTTAATAAAACTAACCAAATGCAATGCATTGAGTTGTATCAGTTTTTAATAAAACTAACCAAATGCAATGCACTGAGTTGTATCAGTTTTTAATAAAACTAACCAAATGCAATGCACTGAGTTGTATCAGTTTTTAATAAAACTAACCAAATGCAATGCACTGAGTTGTATCAGTTTTTAATAAAACTAACCAAATGCAATGCACTGAGTTACATCCGTTTTTAATAAAACTAACCAAATGCAATGCACTGAGTTACATCCGTTTTTAATAAAACTAACCAAATGCAATGCACTGAGTTGTATCAGTTTTTAATAAAACTAACCAAATGCAATGCATTGAGTTGTATCAGTTTTTAATAAAACTAACCAAATGCAATGCACTGAGTTGTATCAGTTTTTAATAAAACTAACCAAATGCAATGCACTGAGTTACATCCGTTTTTAATAAAACTAACCAAATGCAATGCACTGAGTTGTATCAGTTTTTAATAAAACTAACCAAATGCAATGCATTGAGTTGTATCAGTTTTTAATAAAACTAACCAAATGCAATGCACTGAGTTGTATCAGTTTTTAATAAAACTAACCAAATGCAATGCACTGAGTTACATCCGTTTTTAATAAAACTAACCAAATGCAATGCACTGAGTTACATCCGTTTTTAATAAAACTAACCAAATGCAATGCACTGAGTTGTATCAGTTTTTAATAAAACTAACCAAATGCAATGCACTGAGTTACATCCGTTTTTAATAAAACTAACCAAATGCAATGCACTGAGTTGTATCAGTTTTTAATAAAACTAACCAAATGCAATGCACTGAGTTGTATCAGTTTTTAATAAAACTAACCAAATGCAATGCACTGAGTTACATCCGTTTTTAATAAAACTAACCAAATGCAATGCACTGAGTTGTATCAGTTTTTAATAAAACTAACCAAATGCAATGCACTGAGTTACATCCGTTTTTAATAAAACTAACCAAATGCAATGCACTGAGTTGTATCAGTTTTTAATAAAACTAACCAAATGCAATGCACTGAGTTGTATCAGTTTTTAATAAAACTAACCAAATGCAATGCACTGAGTTACATCCGTTTTTAATAAAACTAACCAAATGCAATGCACTGAGTTGTATCAGTTTTTAATAAAACTAACCAAATGCAATGCATTGAGTTGTATCAGTTTTTAATAAAACTAACCAAATGCAATGCACTGAGTTGTATCAGTTTTTAATAAAACTAACCAAATGCAATGCACTGAGTTACATCCGTTTTTAATAAAACTAACCAAATGCAATGCACTGAGTTGTATCAGTTTTTAATAAAACTAACCAAATGCAATGCATTGAGTTGTATCAGTTTTTAATAAAACTAACCAAATGCAATGCACTGAGTTGTATCAGTTTTTAATAAAACTAACCAAATGCAATGCATTAAGTTGTATCAGTTTTTAATAAAACTAACCAAATGCAATGCACTGAGTTGTATCAGTTTTTAATAAAACTAACCAAATGCAATGCACTGAGTTACATCCGTTTTTAATAAAACTAACCAAATGCAATGCACTGAGTTGTATCAGCTTTTAATAAAACTAACCAAATGCAATGCACTGAGTTACATCCGTTTTTAATAAAACTAACCAAATGCAATGCTCTGAGTTGTATCAGTTTTTAATAAAACTAACCAAATGCAATGCACTGAGTTACATCCGTTTTTAATAAAACTAACCAAATGCAATGCACTGAGTTACATCCGTTTTTAATAAAACTAACCAAATGCAATGCACTGAGTTGTATCAGTTTTTAATAAAACTAACCAAATGCAATGCATTGAGTTACATCCGTTTTTAATAAAACTAACCAAATGCAATGCACTGAGTTGTATCAGTTTTTAATAAAACTAACCAAATGCAATGCACTGAGTTGTATCAGTTTTTAATAAAACTAACCAAATGCAATGCACTTAGTTACATCCGTTTTTAATAAAACTAACCAAATGCAATGCACTGAGTTGTATCAGTTTTTAATAAAACTAACCATATGCAATGCACTGAGTTGTATCAGTTTTTAATAAAACTAACCAAATGCAATGCACTGAGTTACATCCGTTTTAATAAAACTAACCAAATGCAATGCACTGAGTTACATCCGTTTTTAATAAAACTAACCAAATGCAATGCATTGAGTTGTATCAGTTTTTAATAAAACTAACCAAATGCAATGCACTGAGTTGTATCAGTTTTTAATAAAACTAACCAAATGCAATGCACTGAGTTACATCCGTTTTTAATAAAACTAACCAAATGCAAAGCACTGAGTTGTATCAGTTTTTAATAAAACTAACCAAATGCAATGCACTGAGTTACATCCGTTTTTAATAAAACTAACCAAATGCAATGCACTGAGTTGTATCAGTTTTTAATAAAACTAACCAAATGCCATGCATTGAGTTGTATCAGTTTTTAATAAAACTAACCAAATGCAATGCACTGAGTTACATCCGTTTTTAATAAAACTAACCAAATGCAATGCACTGAGTTGTATCAGTTTTTAATAAAACTAACCAAATGCAATGCACTGAGTTACATCCGTTTTTAATAAAACTAACCAAATGCAATGCACTGAGTTACATCCGTTTTTAATAAAACTAACCAAATGCAATGCACTGAGTTGTATCAGTTTTTAATAAAACTAACCAAATGCAATGCATTGAGTTACATCCGTTTTTAATAAAACTAACCAAATGCAATGCATTGAGTTGTATCAGTTTTTAATAAAACTAACCAAATGCAATGCACTGAGTTGTATCAGTTTTTAATAAATCTAACCAAATGCAATGCACTGAGTTACATCCGTTTTTAATAAAACTAACCAAATGCAATGCACTGAGTTGTATCAGTTTTTAATAAAACTAACCAAATGCAATGCATTGAGCTACATCCGTTTTTAATAAAACTAACCAAATGCAATGCACTGAGTTGTATCAGTTTTTAATAAAACTAACCAAATGCAATGCATTGAGTTACATCCGTTTTTAATAAAACTAACCAAATGCAATGCATTGAGTTGTATCAGTCTTTAATAAAACTAACCAAATGCAATACACTAAGTTGTATCAGTTTTTAATAAATCTAACCAAATGCAATGCACTGAGTTACATCCGTTTTTAATAAAACTAACCAAATGCAATGCACTGAGTTGTATCAGTTTTTAATAAAACTAACCAAATGCAATGCATTGAGTTACATCCGTTTTTAATAAAACTAACCAAATGCAATGCACTGAGTTACATCCGTTTTTAATAAAACTAACCAAATGCAATGCATTGAGTTGTATCAGTTTTTAATAAAACTAACCAAATGCAATGCACTGAGTTACATCCGTTTTTAATAAAACTAACCAAATGCAATGCACTGAGTTACATCCGTTTTTAATAAAACTAACCAAATGCAATGCACTGAGTTGTATCAGTTTTTAATAAAACTAACCAAATGCAATGCACTGAGTTACATCCGTTTTTAATAAAACTAACCAAATGCAATGCACTGAGTTACATCCGTTTTTAATAAAACTAACCAAATGCAATGCACTGAGTTACATCCGTTTTTAATAAAACTAACCAAATGCAATGCACTGAGTTGTATCAGTTTTTAATAAAACTAACCAAATGCAATGCATTGAGTTGTATCAGTTTTTAATAAAACTAACCAAATGCAATGCACTGAGTTGTATCAGTTTTTAATAAAACTAACCAAATGCAATGCACTGAGTTACATCCGTTTTTAATAAAACTAACCAAATGCAATGCACTGAGTTGTATCAGTTTTTAATAAAACTAACCAAATGCAATGCATTGAGTTGTATCAGTTTTTAATAAAACTAACCAAATGCAATGCACTGAGTTGTATCAGTTTTTAATAAAACTAACCAAATGCAATGCACTGAGTTACATCCGTTTTTAATAAAACTAACCAAATGCAATGCTCTGAGTTGTATCAGTTTTTAATAAAACTAACCAAATGCAATGCACTGAGTTACATCCGTTTTTAATAAAACTAACCAAATGCAATGCACTGAGTTACATCCGTTTTTAATAAAACTAACCAAATGCAATGCACTGAGTTGTATCAGTTTTTAATAAAACTAACCAAATGCAATGCATTGAGTTACATCCGTTTTTAATAAAACTAACCAAATGCAATGCACTGAGTTGTATCAGTTTTTAATAAAACTAACCAAATGCAATGCACTGAGTTGTATCAGTTTTTAATAAAACTAACCAAATGCAATGCACTTAGTTACATCCGTTTTTAATAAAACTAACCAAATGCAATGCATTGAGTTACATCCGTTTTTAATAAAACTAACCAAATGCAATGCACTGAGTTGTATCAGTTTTTAATAAAACTAACCAAATGCAATGCACTGAGTTGTATCAGTTTTTAATAAAACTAACCAAATGCAATGCACTTAGTTACATCCGTTTTTAATAAAACTAACCAAATGCAATGCACTGAGTTGTATCAGTTTTTAATAAAACTAACCATATGCAATGCACTGAGTTGTATCAGTTTTTAATAAAACTAACCAAATGCAATGCACTGAGTTACATCCGTTTTTAATAAAACTAACCAAATGCAATGCACTGAGTTACATCCGTTTTTAATAAAACTAACCAAATGCAATGCATTGAGTTGTATCAGTTTTTAATAAAACTAACCAAATGCAATGCACTGAGTTGTATCAGTTTTTAATAAAACTAACCAAATGCAATGCACTAAGTTACATCCGTTTTTAATAAAACTAACCAAATGCAAAGCACTGAGTTGTATCAGTTTTTAATAAAACTAACCAAATGCAATGCACTGAGTTACATCCGTTTTTAATAAAACTAACCAAATGCAATGCACTGAGTTGTATCAGTTTTTAATAAAACTAACCAAATGCCATGCATTGAGTTGTATCAGTTTTTAATAAAACTAACCAAATGCAATGCACTGAGTTACATCCGTTTTTAATAAAACTAACCAAATGCAATGCACTGAGTTGTATCAGTTTTTAATAAAACTAACCAAATGCAATGCACTGAGTTACATCCGTTTTTAATAAAACTAACCAAATGCAATGCACTGAGTTACATCCGTTTTTAATAAAACTAACCAAATGCAATGCACTGAGTTGTATCAGTTTTTAATAAAACTAACCAAATGCAATGCATTGAGTTACATCCGTTTTTAATAAAACTAACCAAATGCAATGCATTGAGTTGTATCAGTTTTTAATAAAACTAACCAAATGCAATGCACTGAGTTGTATCAGTTTTTAATAAATCTAACCAAATGCAATGCACTGAGTTACATCCGTTTTTAATAAAACTAACCAAATGCAATGCACTGAGTTGTATCAGTTTTTAATAAAACTAACCAAATGCAATGCATTGAGCTACATCCGTTTTTAATAAAACTAACCAAATGCAATGCACTGAGTTGTATCAGTTTTTAATAAAACTAACCAAATGCAATGCATTGAGTTACATCCGTTTTTAATAAAACTAACCAAATGCAATGCATTGAGTTGTATCAGTCTTTAATAAAACTAACCAAATGCAATGCACTAAGTTGTATCAGTTTTTAATAAATCTAACCAAATGCAATGCACTGAGTTACATCCGTTTTTAATAAAACTAACCAAATGCAATGCACTGAGTTGTATCAGTTTTTAATAAAACTAACCAAATGCAATGCATTGAGTTACATCCGTTTTTAATAAAACTAACCAAATGCAATGCACTGAGTTACATCCGTTTTTAATAAAACTAACCAAATGCAATGCATTGAGTTGTATCAGTTTTTAATAAAACTAACCAAATGCAATGCACTGAGTTACATCCGTTTTTAATAAAACTAACCAAATGCAATGCACTGAGTTGTATCAGTTTTTAATAAAACTAACCAAATGCAATGCATTGAGTTACATCCGTTTTTAATAAAACTAACCAAATGCAATGCACTGAGTTGTATCAGTTTTTAATAAAACTAACCAAATGCAATGCATTGAGTTGTATCAGTTTTTAATAAAACTAACCAAATGCAATGCATTGAGTTGTATCAGTTTTTAATAAAACTAACCAAATGCAATGCACTGAGTTGTATCAGTTTTTAATAAAACTAACCAAATGCAATGCACTGAGTTACATCCGTTTTTAATAAAACTAACCAAATGCAATGCACTGAGTTACATCCGTTTTTAATAAAACTAACCAAATGCAATGCATTGAGTTGTATCAGTTTTTAATAAAACTAACCAAATGCAATGCACTGAGTTGTATCAGTTTTTAATAAAACTAACCAAATGCAATGCATTGAGTTGTATCAGTTTTTAATAAAACTAACCAAATGCAATGCACTGAGTTGTATCAGTTTTTAATAAAACTAGCCAAATGCAATGCACTGAGTTACATCCGTTTTTAATAAAACTAACCAAATGCAATGCACTGAGTTGTATCAGTTTTTAATAAAACTAACCAAATGCAATGCATTGAGTTACATCCGTTTTTAATAAAACTAACCAAATGCAATGCACTGAGTTGTATCAGTTTTTAATAAAACTAACCAAATGCAATGCATTGAGTTGTATCAGTTTTTAATAAAACTAACCAAATGCAATGCAATGAGTTGTATCAGTTTTTAATAAAACTAGCCAAATGCAATGCACTGAGTTACATCCGTTTTTAATAAAACTAACCAAATGCAATGCACTGAGTTGTATCAGTTTTTAATAAAACTAACCAAATGCAATGCATTGAGTTACATCCGTTTTTAATAAAACTAACCAAATGCAATGCACTGAGTTGTATCAGTTTTTAATAAAACTAGCCAAATGCAATGCACTGAGTTACATCCGTTTTTAATAAAACTAACCAAATGCAATGCACTGAGTTGTATCAGTTTTTAATAAAACTAACCAAATGCAATGCATTGAGTTACATCAGTTTTTAATAAAACTAACCAAATGCAATGCACTGAGTTGTATCAGTTTTTAATAAAACTAACCAAATGCAATGCACTGAGTTGTATCAGTTTTTAATAAAACTAGCCAAATGCAATGCACTGAGTTACATCCGTTTTTAATAAAACTAACCAAATGCAATGCACTGAGTTGTATCAGTTTTTAATAAAACTAACCAAATGCAATGCATTGAGTTACATCAGTTTTTAATAAAACTAACCAAATGCAATGCACTGAGTTGTATCAGTTTTTAATAAAACTAACCAAATGCAATGCATTGAGTTGTATCAGTTTTTAATAAAACTAACCAAATGCAATGCACTGAGTTGTATCAGTTTTTAATAAAACTAACCAAATGCAATGCATTGAGTTACATCAGTTTTTAATAAAACTAACCAAATGCAATGCACTGAGTTGTATCAGTTTTTAATAAAACTAACCAAATGCAATGCATTGAGTTACATCAGTTTTTAATAAAACTAACCAAATGCAATGCACTGAGTTGTATCAGTTTTTAATAAAACTAACCAAATGCAATGCATTGAGTTGTATCAGTTTTTAATAAAACTAACCAAATGCAATGCACTGAGTTGTATCAGTTTTTAATAAAACTAGCCAAATGCAATGCACTGAGTTACATCCGTTTTTAATAAAACTAACCAAATGCAATGCACTGAGTTGTATCAGTTTTTAATAAAACTAACCAAATGCAATGCATTGAGTTACATCAGTTTTTAATAAAACTAACCAAATGCAATGCACTGAGTTGTATCAGTTTTTAATAAAACTAACCAAATGCAATGCATTGAGTTACATCAGTTTTTAATAAAACTAACCAAATGCAATGCACTGAGTTGTATCAGTTTTTAATAAAACTAACCAAATGCAATGCATTGAGTTACATCAGTTTTTAATAAAACTAACCAAATGCAATGCACTGAGTTGTATCAGTTTTTAATAAAACTAACCAAATGCAATGCATTGAGTTACATCAGTTTTTAATAAAACTAACCAAATGCAATGCACTGAGTTGTATCAGTTTTTAATAAAACTAACCAAATGCAATGCATTGAGTTACATCAGTTTTTAATAAAACTAACCAAATGCAATGCACTGAGTTGTATCAGTTTTTAATAAAACTAACCAAATGCAATGCATTGAGTTACATCAGTTTTTAATAAAACTAACCAAATGCAATGCATTGAGTTACATCAGTTTTTAATAAAACTAACCAAATGCAATGCACTGAGTTGTATCAGTTTTTAATAAAACTAGCCAAATGCAATGCACTGAGTTACATCCGTTTTTAATAAAACTAACCAAATGCAATGCACTGAGTTGTATCAGTTTTTAATAAAACTAACCAAATGCAATGCATTGAGTTACATCAGTTTTTAATAAAACTAACCAAATGCAATGCACTGAGTTGTATCAGTTTTTAATAAAACTAACCAAATGCAGTGCATTGAGTTACATCAGTTTTTAATAAAACTAACCAAATGCAATGCACTGAGTTGTATCAGTTTTTAATAAAACTAACCAAATGCAATGCATTGAGTTGTATCAGTTTTTAATAAAACTAACCAAATGCAATGCACTGAGTTGTATCAGTTTTTAATAAAACTAGCCAAATGCAATGCACTGAGTTACATCCGTTTTTAATAAAACTAACCAAATGCAATGCACTGAGTTGTATCAGTTTTTAATAAAACTAACCAAATGCAATGCATTGAGTTACATCAGTTTTTAATAAAACTAACCAAATGCAATGCACTGAGTTGTATCAGTTTTTAATAAAACTAACCAAATGCAATGCACTGAGTTGTATCAGTTTTTAATAAAACTAACCAAATGCAATGCATTGAGTTACATCCGTTTTTAATAAAACTAACCAAATGCAATGCACTGAGTTGTATCAGTTTTTAATAAAACTAACCAAATGCAATGCATTGAGTTGTATCAGTTTTTAATAAAACTAACCAAATGCAATGCACTGAGTTGTATCAGTTTTTAATAAAACTAACCAAATGCAATGCATTGAGTTACATCAGTTTTTAATAAAACTAACCAAATGCAATGCACTGAGTTGTATCAGTTTTTAATAAAACTAACCAAATGCAATGCATTGAGTTGTATCAGTTTTTAATAAAACTAACCAAATGCAATGCACTGAGTTGTATCAGTTTTTAATAAAACTAGCCAAATGCAATGCACTGAGTTACATCCGTTTTTAATAAAACTAACCAAATGCAATGCACTGAGTTGTATCAGTTTTTAATAAAACTAACCAAATGCAATGCATTGAGTTACATCCGTTTTTAATAAAACTAACCAAATGCAATGCACTGAGTTGTATCAGTTTTTAATAAAACTAACCAAACGCAATGCATTGAGTTGTATCAGTTTTTAATAAAACTAACCAAATGCAATGCATTGAGTTGTATCAGTTTTTAATAAAACTAACCAAATGCAATGCACTGAGTTGTATCAGTTTTTAATAAAACTAACCAAATGCAATGCACTGAGTTACATCCGTTTTTAATAAAACTAACCAAATGCAATGCACTGAGTTACATCCGTTTTTAATAAAACTAACCAAATGCAATGCACTGAGTTGTATCAGTTTTTAATAAAACTAACCAAATGCAATGCACTGAGTTGGATCAGTTTTTAATAAAACTAACCAAATGCAATGCACTGAGTTACATCCGTTTTTAATAAAACTAACCAAATGCAATGCACTGAGTTGTATCAGTTTTTAATAAAACTAACCAAATGCAATGCATTGAGTTACATCCGTTTTTAATAAAACTAACCAAATGCAATGCACTGAGTTGTATCAGTTTTTAATAAAACTAACCAAATGCAATGCATTGAGTTGTATCAGTTTTTAATAAAACTAACCAAATGCAATGCATTGAGTTGTATCAGTTTTTAATAAAACTAACCAAATGCAATGCACTGAGTTGTATCAGTTTTTAATAAAACTAACCAAATGCAATGCACTGAGTTGTATCAGTTTTTAATAAAACTAACCAAATGCAATGCATTGAGTTGTATCAGTTTTTAATAAAACTAACCAAATGCAATGCACTGAGTTGTATCAGTTTTTAATAAAACTAACCAAATGCAATGCACTGAGTTACATCCGTTTTTAATAAAACTAACCAAATGCAATGCACTGAGTTGTATCAGTTTTTAATAAAACTAACCAAATGCAATGCATTGAGTTACATCCGTTTTTAATAAAACTAACCAAATGCAATGCACTGAGTTATATCAGTTTTTAATAAAACTAACCAAATGCAATGCATTGAGTTGTATCAGTTTTTAATAAAACTAACCAAATGCAATGCACTGAGTTGTATCAGTTTTTAATAAAACTAACCAAATGCAATGCACTGAGTTGTATCAGTTTTTAATAAAACTAACCAAACGCAATGCATTGAGTTGTATCAGTTTTTAATAAAACTAACCAAATGCAATGCATTGAGTTGTATCAGTTTTTAATAAAACTAACCAAATGCAATGCACTGAGTTGTATCAGTTTTTAATAAAACTAACCAAATGCAATGCACTGAGTTGTATCAGTTTTTAATAAAACTAACCAAATGCAATGCATTGAGTTGTATCAGTTTTTAATAAAACTAACCAAATGCAATGCATTGAGTTGTATCAGTTTTTAATAAAACTAACCAAATGCAATGCACTGAGTTGTATCAGTTTTTAATAAAACTAACCAAATGCAATGCATTGAGTTGTATCAGTTTTTAATAAAACTAACCAAATGCAATGCACTGAGTTGTATCAGTTTTTAATAAAACTAACCAAATGCAATGCACTGAGTTGTATCAGTTTTTAATAAAACTAACCAAATGCAATGCATTGAGTTGTATCAGTTTTTAATAAAACTAACCAAATGCAATGCACTGAGTTGTATCAGTTTTTAATAAAACTAACCAAATGCAATGCACTGAGTTGTATCAGTTTTTAATAAAACTAACCAAATGCAATGCACTGAGTTGTATCAGTTTTTAATAAAACTAACCAAATGCAATGCACTGAGTTGTATCAGTTTTTAATAAAACTAACCAAACGCAATGCATTGAGTTGTATCAGTTTTTAATAAAACTAACCAAATGCAATGCATTGAGTTGTATCAGTTTTTAATAAAACTAACCAAATGCAATGCACTGAGTTGTATCAGTTTTTAATAAAACTAACCAAATGCAATGCACTGAGTTGTATCAGTTTTTAATAAAACTAACCAAATGCAATGCATTGAGTTGTATCAGTTTTTAATAAAACTAACCAAATGCAATGCACTGAGTTGTATCAGTTTTTAATAAAACTAGCCAAATGCAATGCACTGAGTTACATCCGTTTTTAATAAAACTAACCAAATGCAATGTACTGAGTTGTATCAGTTTTTAATAAAACTAACCAAATGCAATGCATTGAGTTACATCCGTTTTTAATAAAACTAACCAAATGCAATGCACTGAGTTGTATCAGTTTTTAATAAAACTAACCAAACGCAATGCATTGAGTTGTATCAGTTTTTAATAAAACTAACCAAATGCAATGCATTGAGTTGTATCAGTTTTTAATAAAACTAACCAAATGCAATGCACTGAGTTGTATCAGTTTTTAATAAAACTAACCAAATGCAATGCACTGAGTTACATCCGTTTTTAATAAAACTAACCAAATGCAATGCACTCAGTTGTATCAGTTTTTAATAAAACTAACCAAATGCAATGCACTGAGTTGGATCAGTTTTTAATAAAACTAACCAAATGCAATGCACTGAGTTACATCCGTTTTTAATAAAACTAACCAAATGCAATGCACTGAGTTGTATCAGTTTTTAATAAAACTAACCAAATGCAATGCACTGAGTTGGATCAGTTTTTAATAAAACTAACCAAATGCAATGCACTGAGTTACATCCGTTTTTAATAAAACTAACCAAATGCAATGCACTGAGTTGTATCAGTTTTTAATAAAACTAACCAAATGCAATGCACTGAGTTACATCCGTTTTTAATAAAACTAACCAAATGCAATGCACTGAGTTGTATCAGTTTTTAATAAAACTAACCAAATGCAATGCATTGAGTTACATCCGTTTTTAATAAAACTAACCAAATGCAATGCACTGAGTTGTATCAGTTTTTAATAAAACTAACCAAATGCAATGCATTGAGTTGTATCAGTTTTTAATAAAACTAACCAAATGCAATGCATTGAGTTGTATCAGTTTTTAATAAAACTAACCAAATGCAATGCACTGAGTTACATCCGTTTTTAATAAAACTAACCAAATGCAATGCACTGAGTTGTATCAGTTTTTAATAAAACTAACCAAATGCAATGCATTGAGTTACATCCGTTTTTAATAAAACTAACCAAATGCAATGCACTGAGTTGTATCAGTTTTTAATAAAACTAACCAAATGCAATGCATTGAGTTGTATCAGTTTTTAATAAAACTAACCAAATGCAATGCATTGAGTTGTATCAGTTTTTAATAAAACTAACCAAATGCAATGCACTGAGTTGTATCAGTTTTTAATAAAACTAACCAAATGCAATGCACTGAGTTACATCCGTTTTTAATAAAACTAACCAAATGCAATGCACTGAGTTACATCCGTTTTTAATAAAACTAACCAAATGCAATGCATTGAGTTGTATCAGTTTTTAATAAAACTAACCAAATGCAATGCACTGAGTTGTATCAGTTTTTAATAAAACTAACCAAATGCAATGCATTGAGTTGTATCAGTTTTTAATAAAACTAACCAAATGCAATGCACTGAGTTGTATCAGTTTTTAATAAAACTAGCCAAATGCAATGCACTGAGTTACATCCGTTTTTAATAAAACTAACCAAATGCAATGCACTGAGTTGTATCAGTTTTTAATAAAACTAACCAAATGCAATGCATTGAGTTACATCCGTTTTTAATAAAACTAACCAAATGCAATGCACTGAGTTGTATCAGTTTTTAATAAAACTAACCAAATGCAATGCATTGAGTTGTATCAGTTTTTAATAAAACTAACCAAATGCAATGCAATGAGTTGTATCAGTTTTTAATAAAACTAGCCAAATGCAATGCACTGAGTTACATCCGTTTTTAATAAAACTAACCAAATGCAATGCACTGAGTTGTATCAGTTTTTAATAAAACTAACCAAATGCAATGCATTGAGTTACATCCGTTTTTAATAAAACTAACCAAATGCAATGCACTGAGTTGTATCAGTTTTTAATAAAACTAACCAAACGCAATGCATTGAGTTGTATCAGTTTTTAATAAAACTAACCAAATGCAATGCACTGAGTTGTATCAGTTTTTAATAAAACTAGCCAAATGCAATGCACTGAGTTACATCCGTTTTTAATAAAACTAACCAAATGCAATGCACTGAGTTGTATCAGTTTTTAATAAAACTAACCAAATGCAATGCATTGAGTTACATCAGTTTTTAATAAAACTAACCAAATGCAATGCACTGAGTTGTATCAGTTTTTAATAAAACTAACCAAATGCAATGCATTGAGTTGTATCAGTTTTTAATAAAACTAACCAAATGCAATGCACTGAGTTGTATCAGTTTTTAATAAAACTAGCCAAATGCAATGCACTGAGTTACATCCGTTTTTAATAAAACTAACCAAATGCAATGCACTGAGTTGTATCAGTTTTTAATAAAACTAACCAAATGCAATGCATTGAGTTACATCCGTTTTTAATAAAACTAACCAAATGCAATGCACTGAGTTGTATCAGTTTTTAATAAAACTAACCAAACGCAATGCATTGAGTTGTATCAGTTTTTAATAAAACTAACCAAATGCAATGCATTGAGTTGTATCAGTTTTTAATAAAACTAACCAAATGCAATGCACTGAGTTGTATCAGTTTTTAATAAAACTAACCAAATGCAATGCACTGAGTTACATCCGTTTTTAATAAAACTAACCAAATGCAATGCACTGAGTTACATCCGTTTTTAATAAAACTAACCAAATGCAATGCACTGAGTTGTATCAGTTTTTAATAAAACTAACCAAATGCAATGCACTGAGTTGGATCAGTTTTTAATAAAACTAACCAAATGCAATGCACTGAGTTACATCCGTTTTTAATAAAACTAACCAAATGCAATGCACTGAGTTGTATCAGTTTTTAATAAAACTAACCAAATGCAATGCATTGAGTTACATCCGTTTTTAATAAAACTAACCAAATGCAATGCACTGAGTTGTATCAGTTTTTAATAAAACTAACCAAATGCAATGCATTGAGTTGTATCAGTTTTTAATAAAACTAACCAAATGCAATGCATTGAGTTGTATCAGTTTTTAATAAAACTAACCAAATGCAATGCACTGAGTTGTATCAGTTTTTAATAAAACTAACCAAATGCAATGCACTGAGTTGTATCAGTTTTTAATAAAACTAACCAAATGCAATGCATTGAGTTGTATCAGTTTTTAATAAAACTAACCAAATGCAATGCACTGAGTTGTATCAGTTTTTAATAAAACTAACCAAATGCAATGCACTGAGTTACATCCGTTTTTAATAAAACTAACCAAATGCAATGCACTGAGTTGTATCAGTTTTTAATAAAACTAACCAAATGCAATGCATTGAGTTACATCCGTTTTTAATAAAACTAACCAAATGCAATGCACTGAGTTATATCAGTTTTTAATAAAACTAACCAAATGCAATGCATTGAGTTGTATCAGTTTTTAATAAAACTAACCAAATGCAATGCACTGAGTTGTATCAGTTTTTAATAAAACTAACCAAATGCAATGCACTGAGTTGTATCAGTTTTTAATAAAACTAACCAAACGCAATGCATTGAGTTGTATCAGTTTTTAATAAAACTAACCAAATGCAATGCATTGAGTTGTATCAGTTTTTAATAAAACTAACCAAATGCAATGCACTGAGTTGTATCAGTTTTTAATAAAACTAACCAAATGCAATGCACTGAGTTGTATCAGTTTTTAATAAAACTAACCAAATGCAATGCATTGAGTTGTATCAGTTTTTAATAAAACTAACCAAATGCAATGCATTGAGTTGTATCAGTTTTTAATAAAACTAACCAAATGCAATGCACTGAGTTGTATCAGTTTTTAATAAAACTAACCAAATGCAATGCATTGAGTTGTATCAGTTTTTAATAAAACTAACCAAATGCAATGCACTGAGTTGTATCAGTTTTTAATAAAACTAACCAAATGCAATGCACTGAGTTGTATCAGTTTTTAATAAAACTAACCAAATGCAATGCATTGAGTTGTATCAGTTTTTAATAAAACTAACCAAATGCAATGCACTGAGTTGTATCAGTTTTTAATAAAACTAACCAAATGCAATGCACTGAGTTGTATCAGTTTTTAATAAAACTAACCAAATGCAATGCACTGAGTTGTATCAGTTTTTAATAAAACTAACCAAATGCAATGCACTGAGTTGTATCAGTTTTTAATAAAACTAACCAAACGCAATGCATTGAGTTGTATCAGTTTTTAATAAAACTAACCAAATGCAATGCATTGAGTTGTATCAGTTTTTAATAAAACTAACCAAATGCAATGCACTGAGTTGTATCAGTTTTTAATAAAACTAACCAAATGCAATGCACTGAGTTGTATCAGTTTTTAATAAAACTAACCAAATGCAATGCATTGAGTTGTATCAGTTTTTAATAAAACTAACCAAATGCAATGCATTGAGTTGTATCAGTTTTTAATAAAACTAACCAAATGCAATGCACTGAGTTGTATCAGTTTTTAATAAAACTAACCAAATGCAATGCATTGAGTTGTATCAGTTTTTAATAAAACTAACCAAATGCAATGCACTGAGTTGTATCAGTTTTTAATAAAACTAACCAAATGCAATGCACTGAGTTGTATCAGTTTTTAATAAAACTAACCAAATGCAATGCATTGAGTTGTATCAGTTTTTAATAAAACTAACCAAATGCAATGCACTGAGTTGTATCAGTTTTTAATAAAACTAACCAAATGCAATGCACTGAGTTGTATCAGTTTTTAATAAAACTAACCAAATGCAATGCATTGAGTTGTATCAGTTTTTAATAAAACTAACCAAATGCAATGCATTGAGTTGTATCAGTTTTTAATAAAACTAACCAAATGCAATGCACTGAGTTATATCTGTTTTTAATAAAACTAACCAAATGCAATGCATTGAGTTGTATCAGTTTTTAATAAAACTAACCAAATGCAATGCACTGAGTTGTATCAGTTTTTAATAAAACTAACCAAATGCAATGCACTGAGTTGTATCAGTTTTTAATAAAACTAACCAAACGCAATGCATTGAGTTGTATCAGTTTTTAATAAAACTAACCAAATGCAATGCACTGAGTTGTATCAGTTTTTAATAAAACTAACCAAATGCAATGCACTGAGTTGTATCAGTTTTTAATAAAACTAACCAAACGCAATGCATTGAGTTGTATCAGTTTTTAATAAAACTAACCAAATGCAATGCATTGAGTTGTATCAGTTTTTAATAAAACTAACCAAATGCAATGCACTGAGTTGTATCAGTTTTTAATAAAACTAACCAAATGCAATGCACTGAGTTGTATCAGTTTTTAATAAAACTAAACAAATGCAATGCATTGAGTTGTATCAGTTTTTAATAAAACTAACCAAACGCAATGCATTGAGTTGTATCAGTTTTTAATAAAACTAACCAAATGCAATGCACTGAGTTGTATCAGTTTTTAATAAAACTAACCAAATGCAATGCACTGAGTTGTATCAGTTTTTAATAAAACTAACCAAATGCAATGCACTGAGTTGGATCAGTTTTTAATAAAACTAACCAAATGCAATGCACTGAGTTACATCCGTTTTTAATAAAACTAACCAAATGCAATGCACTGAGTTGTATCAGTTTTTAATAAAACTAACCAAATGCAATGCACTGAGTTACATCCGTTTTTAATAAAACTAACCAAATGCAATGCACTGAGTTGTATCAGTTTTTAATAAAACTAACCAAATGCAATGCATTGAGTTACATCCGTTTTTAATAAAACTAACCAAATGCAATGCACTGAGTTGTATCAGTTTTTAATAAAACTAACCAAATGCAATGCATTGAGTTGTATCAGTTTTTAATAAAACTAACCAAATGCAATGCATTGAGTTGTATCAGTTTTTAATAAAACTAACCAAATGCAATGCACTGAGTTACATCCGTTTTTAATAAAACTAACCAAATGCAATGCACTGAGTTGTATCAGTTTTTAATAAAACTAACCAAATGCAATGCATTGAGTTACATCCGTTTTTAATAAAACTAACCAAATGCAATGCACTGAGTTGTATCAGTTTTTAATAAAACTAACCAAATGCAATGCATTGAGTTGTATCAGTTTTTAATAAAACTAACCAAATGCAATGCATTGAGTTGTATCAGTTTTTAATAAAACTAACCAAATGCAATGCACTGAGTTGTATCAGTTTTTAATAAAACTAACCAAATGCAATGCACTGAGTTACATCCGTTTTTAATAAAACTAACCAAATGCAATGCACTGAGTTACATCCGTTTTTAATAAAACTAACCAAATGCAATGCATTGAGTTGTATCAGTTTTTAATAAAACTAACCAAATGCAATGCACTGAGTTGTATCAGTTTTTAATAAAACTAACCAAATGCAATGCATTGAGTTGTATCAGTTTTTAATAAAACTAACCAAATGCAATGCACTGAGTTGTATCAGTTTTTAATAAAACTAGCCAAATGCAATGCACTGAGTTACATCCGTTTTTAATAAAACTAACCAAATGCAATGCACTGAGTTGTATCAGTTTTTAATAAAACTAACCAAATGCAATGCATTGAGTTACATCCGTTTTTAATAAAACTAACCAAATGCAATGCACTGAGTTGTATCAGTTTTTAATAAAACTAACCAAATGCAATGCATTGAGTTGTATCAGTTTTTAATAAAACTAACCAAATGCAATGCAATGAGTTGTATCAGTTTTTAATAAAACTAGCCAAATGCAATGCACTGAGTTACATCCGTTTTTAATAAAACTAACCAAATGCAATGCACTGAGTTGTATCAGTTTTTAATAAAACTAACCAAATGCAATGCATTGAGTTACATCCGTTTTTAATAAAACTAACCAAATGCAATGCACTGAGTTGTATCAGTTTTTAATAAAACTAACCAAACGCAATGCATTGAGTTGTATCAGTTTTTAATAAAACTAACCAAATGCAATGCACTGAGTTGTATCAGTTTTTAATAAAACTAGCCAAATGCAATGCACTGAGTTACATCCGTTTTTAATAAAACTAACCAAATGCAATGCACTGAGTTGTATCAGTTTTTAATAAAACTAACCAAATGCAATGCATTGAGTTACATCAGTTTTTAATAAAACTAACCAAATGCAATGCACTGAGTTGTATCAGTTTTTAATAAAACTAACCAAATGCAATGCATTGAGTTGTATCAGTTTTTAATAAAACTAACCAAATGCAATGCACTGAGTTGTATCAGTTTTTAATAAAACTAGCCAAATGCAATGCACTGAGTTACATCCGTTTTTAATAAAACTAACCAAATGCAATGCACTGAGTTGTATCAGTTTTTAATAAAACTAACCAAATGCAATGCATTGAGTTACATCCGTTTTTAATAAAACTAACCAAATGCAATGCACTGAGTTGTATCAGTTTTTAATAAAACTAACCAAACGCAATGCATTGAGTTGTATCAGTTTTTAATAAAACTAACCAAATGCAATGCATTGAGTTGTATCAGTTTTTAATAAAACTAACCAAATGCAATGCACTGAGTTGTATCAGTTTTTAATAAAACTAACCAAATGCAATGCACTGAGTTACATCCGTTTTTAATAAAACTAACCAAATGCAATGCACTGAGTTACATCCGTTTTTAATAAAACTAACCAAATGCAATGCACTGAGTTGTATCAGTTTTTAATAAAACTAACCAAATGCAATGCACTGAGTTGGATCAGTTTTTAATAAAACTAACCAAATGCAATGCACTGAGTTACATCCGTTTTTAATAAAACTAACCAAATGCAATGCACTGAGTTGTATCAGTTTTTAATAAAACTAACCAAATGCAATGCATTGAGTTACATCCGTTTTTAATAAAACTAACCAAATGCAATGCACTGAGTTGTATCAGTTTTTAATAAAACTAACCAAATGCAATGCATTGAGTTGTATCAGTTTTTAATAAAACTAACCAAATGCAATGCATTGAGTTGTATCAGTTTTTAATAAAACTAACCAAATGCAATGCACTGAGTTGTATCAGTTTTTAATAAAACTAACCAAATGCAATGCACTGAGTTGTATCAGTTTTTAATAAAACTAACCAAATGCAATGCATTGAGTTGTATCAGTTTTTAATAAAACTAACCAAATGCAATGCACTGAGTTGTATCAGTTTTTAATAAAACTAACCAAATGCAATGCACTGAGTTACATCCGTTTTTAATAAAACTAACCAAATGCAATGCACTGAGTTGTATCAGTTTTTAATAAAACTAACCAAATGCAATGCATTGAGTTACATCCGTTTTTAATAAAACTAACCAAATGCAATGCACTGAGTTATATCAGTTTTTAATAAAACTAACCAAATGCAATGCATTGAGTTGTATCAGTTTTTAATAAAACTAACCAAATGCAATGCACTGAGTTGTATCAGTTTTTAATAAAACTAACCAAATGCAATGCACTGAGTTGTATCAGTTTTTAATAAAACTAACCAAACGCAATGCATTGAGTTGTATCAGTTTTTAATAAAACTAACCAAATGCAATGCATTGAGTTGTATCAGTTTTTAATAAAACTAACCAAATGCAATGCACTGAGTTGTATCAGTTTTTAATAAAACTAACCAAATGCAATGCACTGAGTTGTATCAGTTTTTAATAAAACTAACCAAATGCAATGCATTGAGTTGTATCAGTTTTTAATAAAACTAACCAAATGCAATGCATTGAGTTGTATCAGTTTTTAATAAAACTAACCAAATGCAATGCACTGAGTTGTATCAGTTTTTAATAAAACTAACCAAATGCAATGCATTGAGTTGTATCAGTTTTTAATAAAACTAACCAAATGCAATGCACTGAGTTGTATCAGTTTTTAATAAAACTAACCAAATGCAATGCACTGAGTTGTATCAGTTTTTAATAAAACTAACCAAATGCAATGCATTGAGTTGTATCAGTTTTTAATAAAACTAACCAAATGCAATGCACTGAGTTGTATCAGTTTTTAATAAAACTAACCAAATGCAATGCACTGAGTTGTATCAGTTTTTAATAAAACTAACCAAATGCAATGCACTGAGTTGTATCAGTTTTTAATAAAACTAACCAAATGCAATGCACTGAGTTGTATCAGTTTTTAATAAAACTAACCAAACGCAATGCATTGAGTTGTATCAGTTTTTAATAAAACTAACCAAATGCAATGCATTGAGTTGTATCAGTTTTTAATAAAACTAACCAAATGCAATGCACTGAGTTGTATCAGTTTTTAATAAAACTAACCAAATGCAATGCACTGAGTTGTATCAGTTTTTAATAAAACTAACCAAATGCAATGCATTGAGTTGTATCAGTTTTTAATAAAACTAACCAAATGCAATGCATTGAGTTGTATCAGTTTTTAATAAAACTAACCAAATGCAATGCACTGAGTTGTATCAGTTTTTAATAAAACTAACCAAATGCAATGCATTGAGTTGTATCAGTTTTTAATAAAACTAACCAAATGCAATGCACTGAGTTGTATCAGTTTTTAATAAAACTAACCAAATGCAATGCACTGAGTTGTATCAGTTTTTAATAAAACTAACCAAATGCAATGCATTGAGTTGTATCAGTTTTTAATAAAACTAACCAAATGCAATGCACTGAGTTGTATCAGTTTTTAATAAAACTAACCAAATGCAATGCACTGAGTTGTATCAGTTTTTAATAAAACTAACCAAATGCAATGCATTGAGTTGTATCAGTTTTTAATAAAACTAACCAAATGCAATGCATTGAGTTGTATCAGTTTTTAATAAAACTAACCAAATGCAATGCACTGAGTTATATCTGTTTTTAATAAAACTAACCAAATGCAATGCATTGAGTTGTATCAGTTTTTAATAAAACTAACCAAATGCAATGCACTGAGTTGTATCAGTTTTTAATAAAACTAACCAAATGCAATGCACTGAGTTGTATCAGTTTTTAATAAAACTAACCAAACGCAATGCATTGAGTTGTATCAGTTTTTAATAAAACTAACCAAATGCAATGCACTGAGTTGTATCAGTTTTTAATAAAACTAACCAAATGCAATGCACTGAGTTGTATCAGTTTTTAATAAAACTAACCAAACGCAATGCATTGAGTTGTATCAGTTTTTAATAAAACTAACCAAATGCAATGCATTGAGTTGTATCAGTTTTTAATAAAACTAACCAAATGCAATGCACTGAGTTGTATCAGTTTTTAATAAAACTAACCAAATGCAATGCACTGAGTTGTATCAGTTTTTAATAAAACTAAACAAATGCAATGCATTGAGTTGTATCAGTTTTTAATAAAACTAACCAAACGCAATGCATTGAGTTGTATCAGTTTTTAATAAAACTAACCAAATGCAATGCACTGAGTTGTATCAGTTTTTAATAAAACTAACCAAATGCAATGCACTGAGTTGTATCAGTTTTTAATAAAACTAACCAAACGCAATGCATTGAGTTGTATCAGTTTTTAATAAAACTAACCAAATGCAATGCATTGAGTTGTATCAGTTTTTAATAAAACTAACCAAATGCAATGCACTGAGTTGTATCAGTTTTTAATAAAACTAACCAAATGCAATGCACTGAGTTGTATCAGTTTTTAATAAAACTAACCAAATGCAATGCATTGAGTTGTATCAGTTTTTAATAAAACTAACCAAATGCAATGCATTGAGTTACATCCGTTTTTAATAAAACTAACCAAATGCAATGCACTGAGTTGTATCAGTTTTTAATAAAACTAACCAAATGCAATGCATTGAGTTGTATCAGTTTTTAATAAAACTAACCAAACGCAATGCATTGAGTTGTATCAGTTTTTAATAAAACTAACCAAATGCAATGCATTGAGTTGTATCAGTTTTTAATAAAACTAACCAAATGCAATGCATTGAGTTGTATCAGTTTTTAATAAAACTAACCAAATTGCAATGCATTGAGTTACATCCGTTTTTAATAAAACTAACCAAATGCAATGCACTGAGTTGTATCAGTTTTTAATAAAACTAACCAAATGCAATGCATTGAGTTACATCCGTTTTTAATAAAACTAACCAAATGCAATGCATTGAGTTACATCCGTTTTTAATAAAACTAACCAAATGCAATGCACTGAGTTGTATCAGTTTTTAATAAAACTAACCAAACGCAATGCATTGAGTTGTATCAGTTTTT
>JAWMAG010000381.1:0-57376 GCA_037013455.1 Ceratitis rosa
TAATAAAACTAACAAAATGCACTGCAGTTAGTTATATCAGTTTTTAATAAAACTAACAAATTGCAATGAAGTTAGTTATATCAGTTTTTAATAAAACTCACAAAATGCACTGCAGTTAGTTATATCAGTTTTTAATAAAACTAACAAAATGCAATACAATAAGTTTCTTCGGTTTTTAATAAAACTGACAAAATGTTAAGCAGTGAGAAATATCCATTTATAATAAAACTAACAAAATGCACTGCAGTTAGTTATATCAGTTTTTAATAAAACTAACAAATTGCAATGAAGTTAGTTATATCAGTTTTTAATAAAACTCACAAAATGCACTGCAGTTAGTTATATCAGTTTTTAATAAAACTAACAAAATGCAATACAATAAGTTTCTTCGGTTTTTAATAAAACTGACAAAATGTTAAGCAGTGAGAAATATCCATTTATAATAAAACTAACAAAATGCACTGCAGTTAGTTATATCAGTTTTTAATAAAACTAACAAATTGCAATGAAGTTAGTTATATCAGTTTTTAATAAAACTCACAAAATGCACTGCAGTTAGTTATATCAGTTTTTAATAAAACTAACAAAATGCAATACAATAAGTTTCTTCGGTTTTTAATAAAACTGACAAAATGTTAAGCAGTGAGAAATATCCATTTATAATAAAACTAACAAAATGCACTGCAGTTAGTTATATCAGTTTTTAATAAAACTAACAAAATGCAATACAATAAGTTTCTTCGGTTTTTAATAAAACTGACAAAATGTTAAGCAGTGAGAAATATCCATTTATAATAAAACTAACAAAATGCACTGCAGTTAGTTATATCAGTTTTTAATAAAACTAACAAATTGCAATGAAGTTAGTTATATCAGTTTTTAATAAAACTCACAAAATGCACTGCAGTTAGTTATATCAGTTTTTAATAAAACTAACAAAATGCAATACAATAAGTTTCTTCGGTTTTTAATAAAACTGACAAAATGTTAAGCAGTGAGAAATATCCATTTATAATAAAACTAACAAAATGCACTGCAGTTAGTTATATCAGTTTTTAATAAAACTAACAAATTGCAATGAAGTTAGTTATATCAGTTTTTAATAAAACTCACAAAATGCACTGCAGTTAGTTATATCAGTTTTTAATAAAACTAACAAAATGCAATACAATAAGTTTCTTCGGTTTTTAATAAAACTGACAAAATGTTAAGCAGTGAGAAATATCCATTTATAATAAAACTAACAAAATGCACTGCAGTTAGTTATATCAGTTTTTAATAAAACTAACAAATTGCAATGAAGTTAGTTATATCAGTTTTTAATAAAACTCACAAAATGCACTGCAGTTAGTTATATCAGTTTTTAATAAAACTAACAAAATGCAATACAATAAGTTTCTTCGGTTTTTAATAAAACTGACAAAATGTTAAGCAGTGAGAAATATCCATTTATAATAAAACTAACAAAATGCACTGCAGTTAGTTATATCAGTTTTTAATAAAACTAACAAATTGCAATGAAGTTAGTTATATCAGTTTTTAATAAAACTCACAAAATGCAATGAAGTTAGTTATATCAGTTTTTAATAAAACTAACAAAATGCAATACAATAAGTTTCTTCGGTTTTAATAAAACTGACAAAATGTTAAGCAGTGAGAAATATCCATTTATAATAAAACTAACAAAATGCACTGCAGTTAGTTATATCAGTTTTTAATAAAACTAACAAATTGCAATGAAGTTAGTTATATCAGTTTTTAATAAAACTCACAAAATGCACTGCAGTTAGTTATATCAGTTTTTAATAAAACTAACAAAATGCAATACAATAAGTTTCTTCGGTTTTTAATAAAACTGACAAAATGTTAAGCAGTGAGAAATATCCATTTATAATAAAACTAACAAAATGCACTGCAGTTAGTTATATCAGTTTTTAATAAAACTAACAAATTGCAATGAAGTTAGTTATATCAGTTTTTAATAAAACTCACAAAATGCACTGCAGTTAGTTATATCAGTTTTTAATAAAACTAACAAAATGCAATACAATAAGTTTCTTCGGTTTTTAATAAAACTGACAAAATGTTAAGCAGTGAGAAATATCCATTTATAATAAAACTAACAAAATGCACTGCAGTTAGTTATATCAGTTTTTAATAAAACTAACAAATTGCAATGAAGTTAGTTATATCAGTTTTTAATAAAACTCACAAAATGCACTGCAGTTAGTTATATCAGTTTTTAATAAAACTAACAAAATGCAATACAATAAGTTTCTTCGGTTTTTAATAAAACTGACAAAATGTTAAGCAGTGAGAAATATCCATTTATAATAAAACTAACAAAATGCACTGCAGTTAGTTATATCAGTTTTTAATAAAACTAACAAATTGCAATGAAGTTAGTTATATCAGTTTTTAATAAAACTAACAAAATGCAATACAATAAGTTTCTTCGGTTTTTAATAAAACTGACAAAATGTTAAGCAGTGAGAAATATCCATTTATAATAAAACTAACAAAATGCACTGCAGTTAGTTATATCAGTTTTTAATAAAACTAACAAATTGCAATGAAGTTAGTTATATCAGTTTTTAATAAAACTAACAAAATGCAATACAATAAGTTTCTTCGGTTTTTAATAAAACTGACAAAATGTTAAGCAGTGAGAAATATCCATTTATAATAAAACTAACAAAATGCACTGCAGTTAGTTATATCAGTTTTTAATAAAACTAACAAATTGCAATGAAGTTAGTTATATCAGTTTTTAATAAAACTAACAAAATGCAATGAAGTTAGTTATATCAGTTTTTAATAAAACTAACAAAATGCAATACAATAAGTTTCTTCGGTTTTTAATAAAACTGACAAAATGTTAAGCAGTGAGAAATATCCATTTATAATAAAACTAACAAAATGCACTGCAGTTAGTTATATCAGTTTTTAATAAAACTAACAAATTGCAATGAAGTTAGTTATATCAGTTTTTAATAAAACTAACAAAATGCAATGAAGTTAGTTATATCAGTTTTTAATAAAACTAACAAAATGCAATACAATAAGTTTCTTCGGTTTTTAATAAAACTGACAAAATGTTAAGCAGTGAGAAATATCCATTTATAATAAAACTAACAAAATGCACTGCAGTTAGTTATATCAGTTTTTAATAAAACTAACAAATTGCAATGAAGTTAGTTATATCAGTTTTTAATAAAACTCACAAAATGCACTGCAGTTAGTTATATCAGTTTTTAATAAAACTAACAAAATGCAATACAATAAGTTTCTTCGGTTTTTAATAAAACTGACAAAATGTTAAGCAGTGAGAAATATCCATTTATAATAAAACTAACAAAATGCACTGCAGTTAGTTATATCAGTTTTTAATAAAACTAACAAATTGCAATGAAGTTAGTTATATCAGTTTTTAATAAAACTCACAAAATGCACTGCAGTTAGTTATATCAGTTTTTAATAAAACTAACAAAATGCAATACAATAAGTTTCTTCGGTTTTTAATAAAACTGACAAAATGTTAAGCAGTGAGAAATATCCATTTATAATAAAACTAACAAAATGCACTGCAGTTAGTTATATCAGTTTTTAATAAAACTAACAAATTGCAATGAAGTTAGTTATATCAGTTTTTAATAAAACTCACAAAATGCACTGCAGTTAGTTATATCAGTTTTTAATAAAACTAACAAAATGCAATACAATAAGTTTCTTCGGTTTTTAATAAAACTGACAAAATGTTAAGCAGTGAGAAATATCCATTTATAATAAAACTAACAAAATGCACTGCAGTTAGTTATATCAGTTTTTAATAAAACTAACAAATTGCAATGAAGTTAGTTATATCAGTTTTTAATAAAACTCACAAAATGCACTGCAGTTAGTTATATCAGTTTTTAATAAAACTAACAAAATGCAATACAATAAGTTTCTTCGGTTTTTAATAAAACTGACAAAATGTTAAGCAGTGAGAAATATCCATTTATAATAAAACTAACAAAATGCACTGCAGTTAGTTATATCAGTTTTTAATAAAACTAACAAATTGCAATGAAGTTAGTTATATCAGTTTTTAATAAAACTCACAAAATGCAATGAAGTTAGTTATATCAGTTTTTAATAAAACTAACAAAATGCAATACAATAAGTTTCTTCGGTTTTTAATAAAACTGACAAAATGTTAAGCAGTGAGAAATATCCATTTATAATAAAACTAACAAAATGCACTGCAGTTAGTTATATCAGTTTTTAATAAAACTAACAAATTGCAATGAAGTTAGTTATATCAGTTTTTAATAAAACTCACAAAATGCACTGCAGTTAGTTATATCAGTTTTTAATAAAACTAACAAAATGCAATACAATAAGTTTCTTCGGTTTTTAATAAAACTGACAAAATGTTAAGCAGTGAGAAATATCCATTTATAATAAAACTAACAAAATGCACTGCAGTTAGTTATATCAGTTTTTAATAAAACTAACAAATTGCAATGAAGTTAGTTATATCAGTTTTTAATAAAACTCACAAAATGCACTGCAGTTAGTTATATCAGTTTTTAATAAAACTAACAAAATGCAATACAATAAGTTTCTTCGGTTTTTAATAAAACTGACAAAATGTTAAGCAGTGAGAAATATCCATTTATAATAAAACTAACAAAATGCACTGCAGTTAGTTATATCAGTTTTTAATAAAACTAACAAATTGCAATGAAGTTAGTTATATCAGTTTTTAATAAAACTCACAAAATGCACTGCAGTTAGTTATATCAGTTTTTAATAAAACTAACAAAATGCAATACAATAAGTTTCTTCGGTTTTTAATAAAACTGACAAAATGTTAAGCAGTGAGAAATATCCATTTATAATAAAACTAACAAAATGCACTGCAGTTAGTTATATCAGTTTTTAATAAAACTAACAAATTGCAATGAAGTTAGTTATATCAGTTTTTAATAAAACTCACAAAATGCAATGAAGTTAGTTATATCAGTTTTTAATAAAACTAACAAAATGCAATACAATAAGTTTCTTCGGTTTTTAATAAAACTGACAAAATGTTAAGCAGTGAGAAATATCCATTTATAATAAAACTAACAAAATGCACTGCAGTTAGTTATATCAGTTTTTAATAAAACTAACAAATTGCAATGAAGTTAGTTATATCAGTTTTTAATAAAACTCACAAAATGCACTGCAGTTAGTTATATCAGTTTTTAATAAAACTAACAAAATGCAATACAATAAGTTTCTTCGGTTTTTAATTAAACTGACAAAATGTTAAGCAGTGAGAAATATCCATTTATAATAAAACTAACAAAATGCACTGCAGTTAGTTATATCAGTTTTTAATAAAACTAACAAATTGCAATGAAGTTAGTTATATCAGTTTTTAATAAAACTAACAAAATGCAATACAATAAGTTTCTTCGGTTTTTAATAAAACTGACAAAATGTTAAGCAGTGAGAAATATCCATTTATAATAAAACTAACAAAATGCACTGCAGTTAGTTATATCAGTTTTTAATAAAACTAACAAAATGCAATACAATAAGTTTCTTCGGTTTTTAATAAAACTGACAAAATGTTAAGCAGTGAGAAATATCCATTTATAATAAAACTAACAAAATGCACTGCAGTTAGTTATATCAGTTTTTAATAAAACTAACAAATTGCAATACAATAAGTTTCTTCGGTTTTTAATAAAACTGACAAAATGTTAAGCAGTGAGAAATATCCATTTATAATAAAACTAACAAAATGCACTGCAGTTAGTTATATCAGTTTTTAATAAAACTAACAAATTGCAATACAATAAGTTTCTTCGGTTTTTAATAAAACTGACAAAATGTTAAGCAGTGAGAAATATCCATTTATAATAAAACTAACAAAATGCACTGCAGTTAGTTATATCAGTTTTTAATAAAACTAACAAATTGCAATACAATAAGTTTCTTCGGTTTTTAATAAAACTGACAAAATGTTAAGCAGTGAGAAATATCCATTTATAATAAAACTAACAAAATGCACTGCAGTTAGTTATATCAGTTTTTAATAAAACTAACAAATTGCAATACAATAAGTTTCTTCGGTTTTTAATAAAACTGACAAAATGTTAAGCAGTGAGAAATATCCATTTATAATAAAACTAACAAAATGCACTGCAGTTAGTTATATCAGTTTTTAATAAAACTAACAAATTGCAATACAATAAGTTTCTTCGGTTTTTAATAAAACTGACAAAATGTTAAGCAGTGAGAAATATCCATTTATAATAAAACTAACAAAATGCACTGCAGTTAGTTATATCAGTTTTTAATAAAACTCACAAAATGCACTGCAGTTAGTTATATCAGTTTTTAATAAAACTAACAAAATGCAATACAATAAGTTTCTTCGGTTTTTAATAAAACTGACAAAATGTTAAGCAGTGAGAAATATCCATTTATAATAAAACTAACAAAATGCACTGCAGTTAGTTATATCAGTTTTTAATAAAACTAACAAATTGCAATGAAGTTAGTTATATCAGTTTTTAATAAAACTCACAAAATGCACTGCAGTTAGTTATATCAGTTTTTAATAAAACTAACAAAATGCAATACAATAAGTTTCTTCGGTTTTTAATAAAACTGACAAAATGTTAAGCAGTGAGAAATATCCATTTATAATAAAACTAACAAAATGCACTGCAGTTAGTTATATCAGTTTTTAATAAAACTAACAAATTGCAATGAAGTTAGTTATATCAGTTTTTAATAAAACTCACAAAATGCACTGCAGTTAGTTATATCAGTTTTTAATAAAACTAACAAAATGCAATACAATAAGTTTCTTCGGTTTTTAATAAAACTGACAAAATGTTAAGCAGTGAGAAATATCCATTTATAATAAAACTAACAAAATGCACTGCAGTTAGTTATATCAGTTTTTAATAAAACTAACAAATTGCAATGAAGTTAGTTATATCAGTTTTTAATAAAACTCACAAAATGCACTGCAGTTAGTTATATCAGTTTTTAATAAAACTAACAAAATGCAATACAATAAGTTTCTTCGGTTTTTAATAAAACTGACAAAATGTTAAGCAGTGAGAAATATCCATTTATAATAAAACTAACAAAATGCACTGCAGTTAGTTATATCAGTTTTTAATAAAACTAACAAAATGCACTGCAGTTAGTTATATCAGTTTTTAATAAAACTAACAAAATGCAATGAAGTTAGTTATATCAGTTTTTAATAAAACTAACAAAATGCAATACAATAAGTTTCTTCGGTTTTTAATAAAACTGACAAAATGTTAAGCAGTGAGAAATATCCATTTATAATAAAACTAACAAAATGCACTGCAGTTAGTTATATCAGTTTTTAATAAAACTAACAATATGCAATGAAGTTAGTTATATCAGTTTTTAATAAAACTCACAAAATGCACTGCAGTTAGTTATATCAGTTTTTAATAAAACTAACAAAATGCAATACAATAAGTTTCTTCGGTTTTTAATAAAACTGACAAAATGTTAAGCAGTGAGAAATATCCATTTATAATAAAACTAACAAAATGCACTGCAGTTAGTTATATCAGTTTTTAATAAAACTAACAAATTGCAATGAAGTTAGTTATATCAGTTTTTAATAAAACTCACAAAATGCACTGCAGTTAGTTATATCAGTTTTTAATAAAACTAACAAAATGCAATACAATAAGTTTCTTCGGTTTTTAATAAAACTGACAAAATGTTAAGCAGTGAGAAATATCCATTTATAATAAAACTAACAAAATGCACTGCAGTTAGTTATATCAGTTTTTAATAAAACTAACAAATTGCAATGAAGTTAGTTATATCAGTTTTTAATAAAACTCACAAAATGCACTGCAGTTAGTTATATCAGTTTTTAATAAAACTAACAAAATGCAATACAATAAGTTTCTTCGGTTTTTAATAAAACTGACAAAATGTTAAGCAGTGAGAAATATCCATTTATAATAAAACTAACAAAATGCACTGCAGTTAGTTATATCAGTTTTTAATAAAACTAACAAATTGCAATGAAGTTAGTTATATCAGTTTTTAATAAAACTCACAAAATGCACTGCAGTTAGTTATATCAGTTTTTAATAAAACTAACAAATTGCAATGAAGTTAGTTATATCAGTTTTTAATAAAACTCACAAAATGCACTGCAGTTAGTTATATCAGTTTTTAATAAAACTAACAAAATGCAATACAATAAGTTTCTTCGGTTTTTAATAAAACTGACAAAATGTTAAGCAGTGAGAAATATCCATTTATAATAAAACTAACAAAATGCACTGCAGTTAGTTATATCAGTTTTTAATAAAACTAACAAATTGCAATGAAGTTAGTTATATCAGTTTTTAATAAAACTCACAAAATGCACTGCAGTTAGTTATATCAGTTTTTAATAAAACTAACAAAATGCAATACAATAAGTTTCTTCGGTTTTTAATAAAACTGACAAAATGTTAAGCAGTGAGAAATATCCATTTATAATAAAACTAACAAAATGCACTGCAGTTAGTTATATCAGTTTTTAATAAAACTAACAAATTGCAATGAAGTTAGTTATATCAGTTTTTAATAAAACTCACAAAATGCACTGCAGTTAGTTATATCAGTTTTTAATAAAACTAACAAAATGCAATACAATAAGTTTCTTCGGTTTTTAATAAAACTGACAAAATGTTAAGCAGTGAGAAATATCCATTTATAATAAAACTAACAAAATGCACTGCAGTTAGTTATATCAGTTTTTAATAAAACTAACAATATGCAATGAAGTTAGTTATATCAGTTTTTAATAAAACTCACAAAATGCACTGCAGTTAGTTATATCAGTTTTTAATAAAACTAACAAATTGCAATGAAGTTAGTTATATCAGTTTTTAATAAAACTAACAAAATGCACTGCAGTTAGTTATATCAGTTTTTAATAAAACTAACAATATGCAATGAAGTTAGTTATATCAGTTTTTAATAAAACTAACAAAATGCACTGCAGTTAGTTATATCAGTTTTTAATAAAACTAACAAATTGCAATGAAGTTAGTTATATCAGTTTTTAATAAAACTCACAAAATGCACTGCAGTTAGTTATATCAGTTTTTAATAAAACTAACAAATTGCACTGCAGTTAGTTATATCAGTTTTTAATAAAACTAACAAAATGCAATACAATAAGTTTCTTCGATTTTTAATAAAACTGACAAAATGTTAAGCAGTGAGAAATATCCATTTATAATAAAACTAACAAAATGCACTGCAGTTAGTTATATCAGTTTTTAATAAAACTAACAAATTGCAATGAAGTTAGTTATATCAGTTTTTAATAAAACTCACAAAATGCACTGCAGTTAGTTATATCAGTTTTTAATAAAACTAACAAAATGCAATACAATAAGTTTCTTCGGTTTTTAATAAAACTGACAAAATGTTAAGCAGTGAGAAATATCCATTTATAATAAAACTAACAAAATGCACTGCAGTTAGTTATATCAGTTTTTAATAAAACTAACAAATTGCAATGAAGTTAGTTATATCAGTTTTTAATAAAACTCACAAAATGCACTGCAGTTAGTTATATCAGTTTTTAATAAAACTAACAAAATGCAATACAATAAGTTTCTTCGGTTTTTAATAAAACTGACAAAATGTTAAGCAGTGAGAAATATCCATTTATAATAAAACTAACAAAATGCACTGCAGTTAGTTATATCAGTTTTTAATAAAACTAACAAATTGCAATGAAGTTAGTTATATCAGTTTTTAATAAAACTCACAAAATGCACTGCAGTTAGTTATATCAGTTTTTAATAAAACTAACAAAATGCAATACAATAAGTTTCTTCGGTTTTTAATAAAACTGACAAAATGTTAAGCAGTGAGAAATATCCATTTATAATAAAACTAACAAAATGCACTGCAGTTAGTTATATCAGTTTTTAATAAAACTAACAATATGCAATGAAGTTAGTTATATCAGTTTTTAATAAAACTCACAAAATGCACTGCAGTTAGTTATATCAGTTTTTAATAAAACTAACAAAATGCAATACAATAAGTTTCTTCGGTTTTTAATAAAACTGACAAAATGTTAAGCAGTGAGAAATATCCATTTATAATAAAACTAACAAAATGCACTGCAGTTAGTTATATCAGTTTTTAATAAAACTAACAAATTGCAATGAAGTTAGTTATATCAGTTTTTAATAAAACTCACAAAATGCACTGCAGTTAGTTATATCAGTTTTTAATAAAACTAACAAAATGCAATACAATAAGTTTCTTCGGTTTTTAATAAAACTGACAAAATGTTAAGCAGTGAGAAATATCCATTTATAATAAAACTAACAAAATGCACTGCAGTTAGTTATATCAGTTTTTAATAAAACTAACAAATTGCAATGAAGTTAGTTATATCAGTTTTTAATAAAACTCACAAAATGCACTGCAGTTAGTTATATCAGTTTTTAATAAAACTAACAAAATGCAATACAATAAGTTTCTTCGGTTTTTAATAAAACTGACAAAATGTTAAGCAGTGAGAAATATCCATTTATAATAAAACTAACAAAATGCACTGCAGTTAGTTATATCAGTTTTTAATAAAACTAACAAATTGCAATGAAGTTAGTTATATCAGTTTTTAATAAAACTCACAAAATGCACTGCAGTTAGTTATATCAGTTTTTAATAAAACTAACAAAATGCAATACAATAAGTTTCTTCGGTTTTTAATAAAACTGACAAAATGTTAAGCAGTGAGAAATATCCATTTATAATAAAACTAACAAAATGCACTGCAGTTAGTTATATCAGTTTTTAATAAAACTAACAAAATGCACTGCAGTTAGTTATATCAGTTTTTAATAAAACTAACAAAATGCAATGAAGTTAGTTATATCAGTTTTTAATAAAACTAACAAAATGCAATACAATAAGTTTCTTCGGTTTTTAATAAAACTGACAAAATGTTAAGCACTGAGAAATATCCATTTATAATAAAACTAACAAAATGCACTGCAGTTAGTTATATCAGTTTTTAATAAAACTAACAATATGCAATGAAGTTAGTTATATCAGTTTTTAATAAAACTCACAAAATGCACTGCAGTTAGTTATATCAGTTTTTAATAAAACTAACAAAATGCAATACAATAAGTTTCTTCGGTTTTTAATAAAACTGACAAAATGTTAAGCAGTGAGAAATATCCATTTATAATAAAACTAACAAAATGCACTGCAGTTAGTTATATCAGTTTTTAATAAAACTAACAAATTGCAATGAAGTTAGTTATATCAGTTTTTAATAAAACTCACAAAATGCACTGCAGTTAGTTATATCAGTTTTTAATAAAACTAACAAAATGCAATACAATAAGTTTCTTCGGTTTTTAATAAAACTGACAAAATGTTAAGCAGTGAGAAATATCCATTTATAATAAAACTAACAAAATGCACTGCAGTTAGTTATATCAGTTTTTAATAAAACTAACAAATTGCAATGAAGTTAGTTATATCAGTTTTTAATAAAACTCACAAAATGCACTGCAGTTAGTTATATCAGTTTTTAATAAAACTAACAAAATGCAATACAATAAGTTTCTTCGGTTTTTAATAAAACTGACAAAATGTTAAGCAGTGAGAAATATCCATTTATAATAAAACTAACAAAATGCACTGCAGTTAGTTATATCAGTTTTTAATAAAACTAACAAATTGCAATGAAGTTAGTTATATCAGTTTTTAATAAAACTCACAAAATGCACTGCAGTTAGTTATATCAGTTTTTAATAAAACTAACAAATTGCAATGAAGTTAGTTATATCAGTTTTTAATAAAACTCACAAAATGCACTGCAGTTAGTTATATCAGTTTTTAATAAAACTAACAAAATGCAATACAATAAGTTTCTTCGGTTTTTAATAAAACTGACAAAATGTTAAGCAGTGAGAAATATCCATTTATAATAAAACTAACAAAATGCACTGCAGTTAGTTATATCAGTTTTTAATAAAACTAACAAATTGCAATGAAGTTAGTTATATCAGTTTTTAATAAAACTCACAAAATGCACTGCAGTTAGTTATATCAGTTTTTAATAAAACTAACAAAATGCAATACAATAAGTTTCTTCGGTTTTTAATAAAACTGACAAAATGTTAAGCAGTGAGAAATATCCATTTATAATAAAACTAACAAAATGCACTGCAGTTAGTTATATCAGTTTTTAATAAAACTAACAAAATGCAATGAAGTTAGTTATATCAGTTTTTAATAAAACTCACAAAATGCACTGCAGTTAGTTATATCAGTTTTTAATAAAACTAACAAAATGCAATACAATAAGTTTCTTCGGTTTTTAATAAAACTGACAAAATGTTAAGCAGTGAGAAATATCCATTTATAATAAAACTAACAAAATGCACTGCAGTTAGTTATATCAGTTTTTAATAAAACTAACAATATGCAATGAAGTTAGTTATATCAGTTTTTAATAAAACTCACAAAATGCACTGCAGTTAGTTATATCAGTTTTTAATAAAACTAACAAATTGCAATGAAGTTAGTTATATCAGTTTTTAATAAAACTAACAAAATGCACTGCAGTTAGTTATATCAGTTTTTAATAAAACTAACAATATGCAATGAAGTTAGTTATATCAGTTTTTAATAAAACTAACAAAATGCACTGCAGTTAGTTATATCAGTTTTTAATAAAACTAACAAATTGCAATGAAGTTAGTTATATCAGTTTTTAATAAAACTCACAAAATGCACTGCAGTTAGTTATATCAGTTTTTAATAAAACTAACAAATTGCACTGCAGTTAGTTATATCAGTTTTTAATAAAACTAACAAAATGCAATACAATAAGTTTCTTCGATTTTTAATAAAACTGACAAAATGTTAAGCAGTGAGAAATATCCATTTATAATAAAACTAACAAAATGCACTGCAGTTAGTTATATCAGTTTTTAATAAAACTAACAAATTGCAATGAAGTTAGTTATATCAGTTTTTAATAAAACTCACAAAATGCACTGCAGTTAGTTATATCAGTTTTTAATAAAACTAACAAAATGCAATACAATAAGTTTCTTCGGTTTTTAATAAAACTGACAAAATGTTAAGCAGTGAGAAATATCCATTTATAATAAAACTAACAAAATGCACTGCAGTTAGTTATATCAGTTTTTAATAAAACTAACAAATTGCAATGAAGTTAGTTATATCAGTTTTTAATAAAACTCACAAAATGCACTGCAGTTAGTTATATCAGTTTTTAATAAAACTAACAAAATGCAATACAATAAGTTTCTTCGGTTTTTAATAAAACTGACAAAATGTTAAGCAGTGAGAAATATCCATTTATAATAAAACTAACAAAATGCACTGCAGTTAGTTATATCAGTTTTTAATAAAACTAACAAAATGCAATACAATAAGTTTCTTCGGTTTTTAATAAAACTGACAAAATGTTAAGCAGTGAGAAATATCCATTTATAATAAAACTAACAAAATGCACTGCAGTTAGTTATATCAGTTTTTAATAAAACTAACAATATGCAATGAAGTTAGTTATATCAGTTTTTAATAAAACTCACAAAATGCACTGCAGTTAGTTATATCAGTTTTTAATAAAACTAACAAAATGCAATACAATAAGTTTCTTCGGTTTTTAATAAAACTGACAAAATGTTAAGCAGTGAGAAATATCCATTTATAATAAAACTAACAAAATGCACTGCAGTTAGTTATATCAGTTTTTAATAAAACTAACAAATTGCAATGAAGTTAGTTATATCAGTTTTTAATAAAACTCACAAAATGCACTGCAGTTAGTTATATCAGTTTTTAATAAAACTAACAAAATGCAATACAATAAGTTTCTTCGGTTTTTAATAAAACTGACAAAATGTTAAGCAGTGAGAAATATCCATTTATAATAAAACTAACAAAATGCACTGCAGTTAGTTATATCAGTTTTTAATAAAACTAACAAATTGCAATGAAGTTAGTTATATCAGTTTTTAATAAAACTCACAAAATGCACTGCAGTTAGTTATATCAGTTTTTAATAAAACTAACAAAATGCAATACAATAAGTTTCTTCGGTTTTTAATAAAACTGACAAAATGTTAAGCAGTGAGAAATATCCATTTATAATAAAACTAACAAAATGCACTGCAGTTAGTTATATCAGTTTTTAATAAAACTAACAAATTGCAATGAAGTTAGTTATATCAGTTTTTAATAAAACTCACAAAATGCACTGCAGTTAGTTATATCAGTTTTTAATAAAACTAACAAAATGCAATACAATAAGTTTCTTCGGTTTTTAATAAAACTGACAAAATGTTAAGCAGTGAGAAATATCCATTTATAATAAAACTAACAAAATGCACTGCAGTTAGTTATATCAGTTTTTAATAAAACTAACAATATGCAATGAAGTTAGTTATATCAGTTTTTAATAAAACTCACAAAATGCACTGCAGTTAGTTATATCAGTTTTTAATAAAACTAACAAAATGCAATACAATAAGTTTCTTCGGTTTTTAATAAAACTGACAAAATGTTAAGCAGTGAGAAATATCCATTTATAATAAAACTAACAAAATGCACTGCAGTTAGTTATATCAGTTTTTAATAAAACTAACAAAATGCAAAAACAATAAGTTTCTTCGGTTTTTAATAAAACTGACAAAATGTTAAGCAGTGAGAAATATCCATTTATAATAAAACTAACAAAATGCACTGCAGTTAGTTATATCAGTTTTTAATAAAACTAACAAATTGCAATGAAGTTAGTTATATCAGTTTTTAATAAAACTCACAAAATGCACTGCAGTTAGTTATATCAGTTTTTAATAAAACTAACAAAATGCAATACAATAAGTTTCTTCGGTTTTTGATAAAACTGACAAAATGTTAAGCATTGAGAAATATCCATTTATAATAAAACTAACAAAATGCACTGCAGTTAGTTATATCAGTTTTTAATAAAACTAACAAAATGCAATACAATAAGTTTCTTCGGTTTTTAATAAAACTGACAAAATGTTAAGCAGTGAGAAATATCCATTTATAATAAAACTAACAAAATGCACTGCAGTTAGTTATATCAGTTTTTAATAAAACTAACAAAATGCAGTACAATAAGTTTCTTCGGTTTTTAATAAAACTGACAAAATGTTAAGCAGTGAGAAATATCCATTTATAATAAAACTAACAAAATGCACTGCAGTTAGTTATATCAGTTTTTAATAAAACTAACAAATTGCAATGAAGTTAGTTATATCAGTTTTTAATAAAACTAACAAAATGCAGTACAATAAGTTTCTTCGGTTTTTAATAAAACTGACAAAATGTTAAGCAGTGAGAAATATCCATTTATAATAAAACTAACAAAATGCACTGCAGTTAGTTATATCAGTTTTTAATAAAACTAACAAAATGCAGTACAATAAGTTTCTTCGGTTTTTAATAAAACTGACAAAATGTTAAGCAGTGAGAAATATCCATTTATAATAAAACTAATAAAATGCACTGCAGTTAGTTATATCAGTTTTTAATAAAACTAACAAAATGCAATACAATAAGTTTCTTCGGTTTTTAATAAAACTGACAAAATGTTAAGCAGTGAGAAATATCCATTTATAATAAAACTAACAAAATGCACTGCAGTTAGTTATATCAGTTTTTAATAAAACTAACAAATTGCAATGAAGTTAGTTATATCAGTTTTTAATAAAACTAACAAAATGCAATACAATAAGTTTCTTCGGTTTTTAATAAAACTGACAAAATGTTAAGCAGTGAGAAATATCCATTTATAATAAAACTAACAAAATGCACTGCAGTTAGTTATATCAGTTTTTAATAAAACTAACAAAATGCAATACAATAAGTTTCTTCGGTTTTTAATAAAACTGACAAAATGTTAAGCAGTGAGAAATATCCATTTATAATAAAACTAACAAAATGCACTGCAGTTAGTTATATCAGTTTTTAATAAAACTAACAAATTGCAATGAAGTTAGTTATATCAGTTTTTAATAAAACTAACAAAATGCAGTACAATAAGTTTCTTCGGTTTTTAATAAAACTGACAAAATGTTAAGCAGTGAGAAATATCCATTTATAATAAAACTAATAAAATGCACTGCAGTTAGTTATATCAGTTTTTAATAAAACTAACAAAATGCAATACAATAAGTTTCTTCGGTTTTTAATAAAACTGACAAAATGTTAAGCAGTGAGAAATATCCATTTATAATAAAACTAACAAAATGCACTGCAGTTAGTTATATCAGTTTTTAATAAAACTAACAAATTGCAATGAAGTTAGTTATATCAGTTTTTAATAAAACTAACAAAATGCACTGCAGTTAGTTATATCAGTTTTTAATAAAACTAACAAATTGCAATGAAGTTAGTTATATCAGTTTTTAATAAAACTAACAAAATGCAGTACAATAAGTTTCTTCGGTTTTTAATAAAACTGACAAAATGTTAAGCAGTGAGAAATATCCATTTATAATAAAACTAACAAAATGCACTGCAGTTAGTTATATCAGTTTTTAATAAAACTAACAAAATGCACTGCAGTTAGTAATATCAGTTTTTAATAAAACTAACAAAATGCAGTACAATAAGTTTCTTCGGTTTTTAATAAAACTGACAAAATGTTAAGCAGTGAGAAATATCCATTTATAATAAAACTAACAAAATGCACTGCAGTTAGTTATATCAGTTTTTAATAAAACTAACAAAATGCAATGAAGTTAGTTATATCAGTTTTTAATAAAACTAACAAAATGCACTGCAGTTAGTTATATCAGTTTTTAATAAAACTAACAAAATGCACTGCAGTTAGTAATATCAGTTTTTAATAAAACTAACAAAATGCAGTACAATAAGTTTCTTCGGTTTTTAATAAAACTGACAAAATGTTAAGCAGTGAGAAATATCCATTTATAATAAAACTAACAAAATGCACTGCAGTTAGTTATATCAGTTTTTAATAAAACTAACAAAATGCAATGAAGTTAGTTATATCAGTTTTTAATAAAACTAACAAAATGCACTGCAGTTAGTTATATCAGTTTTTAATAAAACTAACAAAATGCAGTACAATAAGTTTCTTCGGTTTTTTAAAAAACTGACAAAATGTTAAGCAGTGAGAAATATCCATTTATAATAAAACTAACAAAATGCACTGCAGTTAGTTATATCAGTTTTTAATAAAACTAACAAAATGCAAAAACAATAAGTTTCTTCGGTTTTTAATAAAACTGACAAAATGTTAAGCAGTGAGAAATATCCATTTATAATAAAACTAACAAAATGCACTGCAGTTAGTTATATCAGTTTTTAATAAAACTAACAAAATGCAAAAACAATAAGTTTCTTCGGTTTTTAATAAAACTGACAAAATGTTAAGCAGTGAGAAATATCCATTTATAATAAAACTAACAAAATGCACTGCAGTTAGTTATATCAGTTTTTAATAAAACTAACAAAATGCAAAAACAATAAGTTTCTTCGGTTTTTAATAAAACTGACAAAATGTTAAGCAGTGAGAAATATCCATTTATAATAAAACTAACAAAATGCACTGCAGTTAGTTATATCAGTTTTTAATAAAACTAACAAATTGCAATGAAGTTAGTTATATCAGTTTTTAATAAAACTCACAAAATGCACTGCAGTTAGTTATATCAGTTTTTAATAAAACTAACAAAATGCAATACAATAAGTTTCTTCGGTTTTTGATAAAACTGACAAAATGTTAAGCAGTGAGAAATATCCATTTATAATAAAACTAACAAAATGCACTGCAGTTAGTTATATCAGTTTTTAATAAAACTAACAAAATGCAAAAACAATAAGTTTCTTCGGTTTTTAATAAAACTGACAAAATATTAAGCAGTGAGAAATATCCATTTATAATAAAACTCACAAAATGCACTGCAGTTAGTTATATCAGTTTTTAATAAAACTAACAAAATGCAAAAACAATAAGTTTCTTCGGTTTTTAATAAAACTGACAAAATGTTAAGCAGTGAGAAATATCCATTTATAATAAAACTAACAAAATGCACTGCAGTTAGTTATATCAGTTTTTAATAAAACTAACAAATTGCAATGAAGTTAGTTATATCAGTTTTTAATAAAACTCACAAAATGCACTGCAGTTAGTTATATCAGTTTTTAATAAAACTAACAAAATGCAATACAATAAGTTTCTTCGGTTTTTGATAAAACTGACAAAATGTTAAGCAGTGAGAAATATCCATTTATAATAAAACTAACAAAATGCACTGCAGTTAGTTATATCAGTTTTTAATAAAACTAACAAAATGCAAAAACAATAAGTTTCTTCGGTTTTTAATAAAACTGACAAAATGTTAAGCAGTGAGAAATATCCATTTATAATAAAACTAACAAAATGCACTGCAGTTAGTTATATCAGTTTTTAATAAAACTAACAAAATGCAAAAACAATAAGTTTCTTCGGTTTTTAATAAAACTGACAAAATGTTAAGCAGTGAGAAATATCCATTTATAATAAAACTAACAAAATGCACTGCAGTTAGTTATATCAGTTTTTAATAAAACTAACAAATTGCAATGAAGTTAGTTATATCAGTTTTTAATAAAACTCACAAAATGCACTGCAGTTAGTTATATCAGTTTTTAATAAAACTAACAAAATGCAATACAATAAGTTTCTTCGGTTTTTGATAAAACTGACAAAATGTTAAGCAGTGAGAAATATCCATTTATAATAAAACTAACAAAATGCACTGCAGTTAGTTATATCAGTTTTTAATAAAACTAACAAAATGCAAAAACAATAAGTTTCTTCGGTTTTTAATAAAACTGACAAAATGTTAAGCAGTGAGAAATATCCATTTATAATAAAACTAACAAAATGCACTGCAGTTAGTTATATCAGTTTTTAATAAAACTAACAAAATGCAAAAACAATAAGTTTCTTCGGTTTTTAATAAAACTGACAAAATGTTAAGCAGTGAGAAATATCCATTTATAATAAAACTAACAAAATGCACTGCAGTTAGTTATATCAGTTTTTAATAAAACTAACAAATTGCAATGAAGTTAGTTATATCAGTTTTTAATAAAACTCACAAAATGCACTGCAGTTAGTTATATCAGTTTTTAATAAAACTAACAAAATGCAATACAATAAGTTTCTTCGGTTTTTGATAAAACTGACAAAATGTTAAGCAGTGAGAAATATCCATTTATAATAAAACTAACAAAATGCACTGCAGTTAGTTATATCAGTTTTTAATAAAACTAACAAAATGCAAAAACAATAAGTTTCTTCGGTTTTTAATAAAACTGACAAAATGTTAAGCAGTGAGAAATATCCATTTATAATAAAACTCACAAAATGCACTGCAGTTAGTTATATCAGTTTTTAATAAAACTAACAAAATGCAAAAACAATAAGTTTCTTCGGTTTTTAATAAAACTGACAAAATGTTAAGCAGTGAGAAATATCCATTTATAATAAAACTAACAAAATGCACTGCAGTTAGTTATATCAGTTTTTAATAAAACTAACAAAATGCAAAAACAATAAGTTTCTTCGGTTTTTAATAAAACTGACAAAATGTTAAGCAGTGAGAAATATCCATTTATAATAAAACTAACAAAATGCACTGCAGTTAGTTATATCAGTTTTTAATAAAACTAACAAAATGCAAAAACAATAAGTTTCTTCGGTTTTTAATAAAACTGACAAAATGTTAAGCAGTGAGAAATATCCATTTATAATAAAACTAACAAAATGCACTGCAGTTAGTTATATCAGTTTTTAATAAAACTAACAAATTGCAATGAAGTTAGTTATATCAGTTTTTAATAAAACTCACAAAATGCACTGCAGTTAGTTATATCAGTTTTTAATAAAACTAACAAAATGCAATACAATAAGTTTCTTCGGTTTTTGATAAAACTGACAAAATGTTAAGCATTGAGAAATATCCATTTATAATAAAACTAACAAAATGCACTGCAGTTAGTTATATCAGTTTTTAATAAAACTAACAAAATGCAATACAATAAGTTTCTTCGGTTTTTAATAAAACTGACAAAATGTTAAGCAGTGAGAAATATCCATTTATAATAAAACTAACAAAATGCACTGCAGTTAGTTATATCAGTTTTTAATAAAACTAACAAAATGCAGTACAATAAGTTTCTTCGGTTTTTAATAAAACTGACAAAATGTTAAGCAGTGAGAAATATCCATTTATAATAAAACTAACAAAATGCACTGCAGTTAGTTATATCAGTTTTTAATAAAACTAACAAATTGCAATGAAGTTAGTTATATCAGTTTTTAATAAAACTAACAAAATGCAGTACAATAAGTTTCTTCGGTTTTTAATAAAACTGACAAAATGTTAAGCAGTGAGAAATATCCATTTATAATAAAACTAACAAAATGCACTGCAGTTAGTTATATCAGTTTTTAATAAAACTAACAAAATGCAGTACAATAAGTTTCTTCGGTTTTTAATAAAACTGACAAAATGTTAAGCAGTGAGAAATATCCATTTATAATAAAACTAATAAAATGCACTGCAGTTAGTTATATCAGTTTTTAATAAAACTAACAAAATGCAATACAATAAGTTTCTTCGGTTTTTAATAAAACTGACAAAATGTTAAGCAGTGAGAAATATCCATTTATAATAAAACTAACAAAATGCACTGCAGTTAGTTATATCAGTTTTTAATAAAACTAACAAATTGCAATGAAGTTAGTTATATCAGTTTTTAATAAAACTAACAAAATGCAATACAATAAGTTTCTTCGGTTTTTAATAAAACTGACAAAATGTTAAGCAGTGAGAAATATCCATTTATAATAAAACTAACAAAATGCACTGCAGTTAGTTATATCAGTTTTTAATAAAACTAACAAAATGCAATACAATAAGTTTCTTCGGTTTTTAATAAAACTGACAAAATGTTAAGCAGTGAGAAATATCCATTTATAATAAAACTAACAAAATGCACTGCAGTTAGTTATATCAGTTTTTAATAAAACTAACAAATTGCAATGAAGTTAGTTATATCAGTTTTTAATAAAACTAACAAAATGCAGTACAATAAGTTTCTTCGGTTTTTAATAAAACTGACAAAATGTTAAGCAGTGAGAAATATCCATTTATAATAAAACTAACAAAATGCACTGCAGTTAGTTATATCAGTTTTTAATAAAACTAACAAAATGCAGTACAATAAGTTTCTTCGGTTTTTAATAAAACTGACAAAATGTTAAGCAGTGAGAAATATCCATTTATAATAAAACTAATAAAATGCACTGCAGTTAGTTATATCAGTTTTTAATAAAACTAACAAAATGCAATACAATAAGTTTCTTCGGTTTTTAATAAAACTGACAAAATGTTAAGCAGTGAGAAATATCCATTTATAATAAAACTAACAAAATGCACTGCAGTTAGTTATATCAGTTTTTAATAAAACTAACAAATTGCAATGAAGTTAGTTATATCAGTTTTTAATAAAACTAACAAAATGCACTGCAGTTAGTTATATCAGTTTTTAATAAAACTAACAAATTGCAATGAAGTTAGTTATATCAGTTTTTAATAAAACTAACAAAATGCAGTACAATAAGTTTCTTCGGTTTTTAATAAAACTGACAAAATGTTAAGCAGTGAGAAATATCCATTTATAATAAAACTAACAAAATGCACTGCAGTTAGTTATATCAGTTTTTAATAAAACTAACAAAATGCACTGCAGTTAGTAATATCAGTTTTTAATAAAACTAACAAAATGCAGTACAATAAGTTTCTTCGGTTTTTAATAAAACTGACAAAATGTTAAGCAGTGAGAAATATCCATTTATAATAAAACTAACAAAATGCACTGCAGTTAGTTATATCAGTTTTTAATAAAACTAACAAAATGCAATGAAGTTAGTTATATCAGTTTTTAATAAAACTAACAAAATGCACTGCAGTTAGTTATATCAGTTTTTAATAAAACTAACAAAATGCACTGCAGTTAGTAATATCAGTTTTTAATAAAACTAACAAAATGCAGTACAATAAGTTTCTTCGGTTTTTAATAAAACTGACAAAATGTTAAGCAGTGAGAAATATCCATTTATAATAAAACTAACAAAATGCACTGCAGTTAGTTATATCAGTTTTTAATAAAACTAACAAAATGCAATGAAGTTAGTTATATCAGTTTTTAATAAAACTAACAAAATGCACTGCAGTTAGTTATATCAGTTTTTAATAAAACTAACAAAATGCAGTACAATAAGTTTCTTCGGTTTTTTAAAAAACTGACAAAATGTTAAGCAGTGAGAAATATCCATTTATAATAAAACTAACAAAATGCACTGCAGTTAGTTATATCAGTTTTTAATAAAACTAACAAATTGCAATGAAGTTAGTTATATCAGTTTTTAATAAAACTAACAAAATGCACTGCAGTTAGTTATATCAGTTTTTAATAAAACTAACAAAATGCAATACAATAAGTTTCTTCGGTTTTTAATAAAACTGACAAAATGTTAAGCAGTGAGAAATATCCATTTATAATAAAACTAACAAAATGCACTGCAGTTAGTTATATCAGTTTTTAATAAAACTAACAAATTGCAATGAAGTTAGTTATATCAGTTTTTAATAAAACTAACAAAATGCAATACAATAAGTTTCTTCGGTTTTTAATAAAACTGACAAAATGTTAAGCAGTGAGAAATATCCATTTATAATAAAACTAACAAAATGCACTGCAGTTAGTTATATCAGTTTTTAATAAAACTAACAAATTGCAATGAAGTTAGTTATATCAGTTTTTAATAAAACTAACAAAATGCAATACAATAAGTTTCTTCGGTTTTTAATAAAACTGACAAAATGTTAAGCAGTGAGAAATATCCATTTATAATAAAACTAACAAAATGCACTGCAGTTAGTTATATCAGTTTTTAATAAAACTAACAAATTGCAATGAAGTTAGTTATATCAGTTTTTAATAAAACTAACAAAATGCAATACAATAAGTTTCTTCGGTTTTTAATAAAACTGACAAAATGTTAAGCAGTGAGAAATATCCATTTATAATAAAACTAACAAAATGCACTGCAGTTAGTTATATCAGTTTTTAATAAAACTAAAAAATTGCAATGAAGTTAGTTATATCAGTTTTTAATAAAACTAACAAATTGCAATGAAGTTAGTTATATCAGTTTTTAATAAAACTAACAAAATGCAATGAAGTTAGTTATATCAGTTTTTAATAAAACTAACAAAATGCAATGAAGTTAGTTATATCAGTTTTTAATAAAACTAACAAAATGCAATGAAGTTAGTTATATCAGTTTTTAATAAAACTAACAAAATGCAATGAAGTTAGTTATATCAGTTTTTAATAAAACTAACAAAATGCAATACAATAAGTTTCTTCGGTTTTTAATAAAACTGACAAAATGTTAAGCAGTGAGAAATATCCATTTATAATAAAACTAACAAAATGCACTGCAGTTAGTTATATCAGTTTTTAATAAAACTAACAAATTGCAATGAAGTTAGTTATATCAGTTTTTAATAAAACTAACAAAATGCAATACAATAAGTTTCTTCGGTTTTTAATAAAACTGACAAAATGTTAAGCAGTGAGAAATATCCATTTATAATAAAACTAACAAAATGCACTGCAGTTAGTTATATCAGTTTTTAATAAAACTAACAAATTGCAATGAAGTTAGTTATATCAGTTTTTAATAAAACTAACAAAATGCAATACAATAAGTTTCTTCGGTTTTTAATAAAACTGACAAAATGTTAAGCAGTGAGAAATATCCATTTATAATAAAACTAACAAAATGCACTGCAGTTAGTTATATCAGTTTTTAATAAAACTAACAAAATGCAATGAAGTTAGATATATCAGTTTTTAATAAAACTAACAAAATGCAATACAATAAGTTTCTTCGGTTTTTAATAAAACTGACAAAATGTTAAGCAGTGAGAAATATCCATTTATAATAAAACTAACAAAATGCACTGCAGTTAGTTATATCAGTTTTTAATAAAACTAACAAATTGCAATGAAGTTAGTTATATCAGTTTTTAATAAAACTAACAAAATGCAATGAAGTTAGATATATCAGTTTTTAATAAAACTAACAAAATGCAATACAATAAGTTTCTTCGGTTTTTAATAAAACTGACAAAATGTTAAGCAGTGAGAAATATCCATTTATAATAAAACTAACAAAATGCACTGCAGTTAGTTATATCAGTTTTTAATAAAACTAACAAATTGCAATGAAGTTAGTTATATCAGTTTTTAATAAAACTAACAAAATGCAATACAATAAGTTTCTTCGGTTTTTAATAAAAACTGACAAAATGTTAAGCAGTGAGAAATATCCATTTATAATAAAACTAACAAAATGCACTGCAGTTAGTTATATCAGTTTTTAATAAAACTAACAAATTGCAATGAAGTTAGTTATATCAGTTTTTAATAAAACTAACAAAATGCAATACAATAAGTTTCTTCGGTTTTTAATAAAACTGACAAAATGTTAAGCAGTGAGAAATATCCATTTATAATAAAACTAACAAAATGCACTGCAGTTAGTTATATCAGTTTTTAATAAAACTAACAAATTGCAATGAAGTTAGTTATATCAGTTTTTAATAAAACTAACAAAATGCAATACAATAAGTTTCTTCGGTTTTAATAAAACTGACAAAATGTTAAGCAGTGAGAAATATCCATTTATAATAAAACTAACAAAATGCACTGCAGTTAGTTATATCAGTTTTTAATAAAACTAACAAAATGCAATGAAGTTAGATATATCAGTTTTTAATAAAACTAACAAAATGCAATACAATAAGTTTCTTCGGTTTTTAATAAAACTGACAAAATGTTAAGCAGTGAGAAATATCCATTTATAATAAAACTAACAAAATGCACTGCAGTTAGTTATATCAGTTTTTAATAAAACTAACAAAATGCAATGAAGTTAGATATATCAGTTTTTAATAAAACTAACAAAATGCAATACAATAAGTTTCTTCGGTTTTTAATAAAACTGACAAAATGTTAAGCAGTGAGAAATATCCATTTATAATAAAACTAACAAAATGCACTGCAGTTAGTTATATCAGTTTTTAATAAAACTAACAAATTGCAATGAAGTTAGTTATATCAGTTTTTAATAAAACTAACAAAATGCAATACAATAAGTTTCTTCGGTTTTTAATAAAACTGACAAAATGTTAAGCAGTGAGAAATATCCATTTATAATAAAACTAACAAAATGCACTGCAGTTAGTTATATCAGTTTTTAATAAAACTAACAAATTGCAATGAAGTTAGTTATATCAGTTTTTAATAAAACTAACAAAATGCAATACAATAAGTTTCTTCGGTTTTTAATAAAACTGACAAAATGTTAAGCAGTGAGAAATATCCATTTATAATAAAACTAACAAAATGCACTGCAGTTAGTTATATCAGTTTTTAATAAAACTAACAAAATGCAATGAAGTTAGTTATATCAGTTTTTAATAAAACTAACAAAATGCAATACAATAAGTTTCTTCGGTTTTTAATAAAACTGACAAAATGTTAAGCAGTGAGAAATATCCATTTATAATAAAACTAACAAAATGCACTGCAGTTAGTTATATCAGTTTTTAATAAAACTAACAAATTGCAATGAAGTTAGTTATATCAGTTTTTAATAAAACTAACAAAATGCAATACAATAAGTTTCTTCGGTTTTTAATAAAACTGACAAAATGTTAAGCAGTGAGAAATATCCATTTATAATAAAACTAACAAAATGCACTGCAGTTAGTTATATCAGTTTTTAATAAAACTAACAAATTGCAATGAAGTTAGTTATATCAGTTTTTAATAAAACTAACAAAATGCAATACAATAAGTTTCTTCGGTTTTTAATAAAACTGACAAAATGTTAAGCAGTGAGAAATATCCATTTATAATAAAACTAACAAAATGCACTGCAGTTAGTTATATCAGTTTTTAATAAAACTAACAAAATGCAATGAAGTTAGTTATATCAGTTTTTAATAAAACTAACAAAATGCAATACAATAAGTTTCTTCGGTTTTTAATAAAACTGACAAAATGTTAAGCAGTGAGAAATATCCATTTATAATAAAACTAACAAAATGCACTGCAGTTAGTTATATCAGTTTTTAATAAAACTAACAAATTGCAATGAAGTTAGTTATATCAGTTTTTAATAAAACTAACAAAATGCAATACAATAAGTTTCTTCGGTTTTTAATAAAACTGACAAAATGTTAAGCAGTGAGAAATATCCATTTATAATAAAACTAACAAAATGCACTGCAGTTAGTTATATCAGTTTTTAATAAAACTAACAAATTGCAATGAAGTTAGTTATATCAGTTTTTAATAAAACTAACAAAATGCAATACAATAAGTTTCTTCGGTTTTTAATAAAACTGACAAAATGTTAAGCAGTGAGAAATATCCATTTATAATAAAACTAACAAAATGCACTGCAGTTAGTTATATCAGTTTTTAATAAAACTAACAAAATGCAATGAAGTTAGTTATATCAGTTTTTAATAAAACTAACAAAATGCAATACAATAAGTTTCTTCGGTTTTTAATAAAACTGACAAAATGTTAAGCAGTGAGAAATATCCATTTATAATAAAACTAACAAAATGCACTGCAGTTAGTTATATCAGTTTTTAATAAAACTAACAAATTGCAATGAAGTTAGTTATATCAGTTTTTAATAAAACTAACAAAATGCAATACAATAAGTTTCTTCGGTTTTTAATAAAACTGACAAAATGTTAAGCAGTGAGAAATATCCATTTATAATAAAACTAACAAAATGCACTGCAGTTAGTTATATCAGTTTTTAATAAAACTAACAAAATGCAATGAAGTTAGTTACATCAGTTTTTAATAAAACTAACAAAATGCAATACAATAAGTTTCTTCGGTTTTTAATAAAACTGACAAAATGTTAAGCAGTGAGAAATATCCATTTATAATAAAACTAACAAAATGCACTGCAGTTAGTTATATCAGTTTTTAATAAAACTAACAAATTGCAATGAAGTTAGTTATATCAGTTTTTAATAAAACTAACAAAATGCAATACAATAAGTTTCTTCGGTTTTTAATAAAACTGACAAAATGTTAAGCAGTGAGAAATATCCATTTATAATAAAACTAACAAAATGCACTGCAGTTAGTTATATCAGTTTTTAATAAAACTAACAAATTGCAATGAAGTTAGTTATATCAGTTTTTAATAAAACTAACAAAATGCAATACAATAAGTTTCTTCGGTTTTTAATAAAACTGACAAAATGTTAAGCAGTGAGAAATATCCATTTATAATAAAACTAACAAAATGCACTGCAGTTAAGTTATATCAGTTTTTAATAAAACTAACAAAATGCAATACAATAAGTTTCTTCGGTTTTTAATAAAACTGACAAAATGTTAAGCAGTGAGAAATATCCATTTATAATAAAACTAACAAAATGCACTGCAGTTAGTTATATCAGTTTTTAATAAAACTAACAAATTGCAATGAAGTTAGTTATATCAGTTTTTAATAAAACTAACAAAATGCAATACAATAAGTTTCTTCGGTTTTTAATAAAACTGACAAAATGTTAAGCAGTGAGAAATATCCATTTATAATAAAACTAACAAAATGCACTGCAGTTAGTTATATCAGTTTTTAATAAAACTAACAAAATGCAATGAAGTTAGTTATATCAGTTTTTAATAAAACTAACAAAATGCAATACAATAAGTTTCTTCGGTTTTTAATAAAACTGACAAAATGTTAAGCAGTGAGAAATATCCATTTATAATAAAACTAACAAAATGCACTGCAGTTAGTTATATCAGTTTTTAATAAAACTAACAAATTGCAATGAAGTTAGTTATATCAGTTTTTAATAAAACTAACAAAATGCAATACAATAAGTTTCTTCGGTTTTTAATAAAACTGACAAAATGTTAAGCAGTGAGAAATATCCATTTATAATAAAACTAACAAAATGCACTGCAGTTAGTTATATCAGTTTTTAATAAAACTAACAAATTGCAATGAAGTTAGTTATATCAGTTTTTAATAAAACTAACAAAATGCAATACAATAAGTTTCTTCGGTTTTTAATAAAACTGACAAAATGTTAAGCAGTGAGAAATATCCATTTATAATAAAACTAACAAAATGCACTTGCAGTTAGTTATATCAGTTTTTAATAAAACTAACAAATTGCAATGAAGTTAGTTATATCAGTTTTTAATAAAACTAACAAAATGCAATACAATAAGTTTCTTCGGTTTTTAATAAAACTGACAAAATGTTAAGCAGTGAGAAATATCCATTTATAATAAAACTAACAAAATGCACTGCAGTTAGTTATATCAGTTTTTAATAAAACTAACAAAATGCAATGAAGTTAGTTATATCAGTTTTTAATAAAACTAACAAAATGCAATACAATAAGTTTCTTCGGTTTTTAATAAAACTGACAAAATGTTAAGCAGTGAGAAATATCCATTTATAATAAAACTAACAAAATGCACTGCAGTTAGTTATATCAGTTTTTAATAAAACTAACAAAATGCAATGAAGTTAGTTATATCAGTTTTTAATAAAACTAACAAAATGCAATACAATAAGTTTCTTCGGTTTTTAATAAAACTGACAAAATGTTAAGCAGTGAGAAATATCCATTTATAATAAAACTAACAAAATGCACTGCAGTTAGTTATATCAGTTTTTAATAAAACTAACAAATTGCAATGAAGTTAGTTATATCAGTTTTTAATAAAACTAACAAAATGCAATACAATAAGTTTCTTCGGTTTTTAATAAAACTGACAAAATGTTAAGCAGTGAGAAATATCCATTTATAATAAAACTAACAAAATGCACTGCAGTTAGTTATATCAGTTTTTAATAAAACTAACAAATTGCAATGAAGTTAGTTATATCAGTTTTTAATAAAACTAACAAAATGCAATACAATAAGTTTCTTCGGTTTTTAATAAAACTGACAAAATGTTAAGCAGTGAGAAATATCCATTTATAATAAAACTAACAAAATGCACTGCAGTTAGTTATATCAGTTTTTAATAAAACTAACAAAATGCAATGAAGTTAGTTATATCAGTTTTTAATAAAACTAACAAAATGCAATACAATAAGTTTCTTCGGTTTTTAATAAAACTGACAAAATGTTAAGCAGTGAGAAATATCCATTTATAATAAAACTAACAAAATGCACTGCAGTTAGTTATATCAGTTTTTAATAAAACTAACAAATTGCAATGAAGTTAGTTATATCAGTTTTTAATAAAACTAACAAAATGCAATACAATAAGTTTCTTCGGTTTTTAATAAAACTGACAAAATGTTAAGCAGTGAGAAATATCCATTTATAATAAAACTAACAAAATGCACTGCAGTTAGTTATATCAGTTTTTAATAAAACTAACAAAATGCAATGAAGTTAGTTATATCAGTTTTTAATAAAACTAACAAAATGCAATACAATAAGTTTCTTCGGTTTTTAATAAAACTGACAAAATGTTAAGCAGTGAGAAATATCCATTTATAATAAAACTAACAAAATGCACTGCAGTTAGTTATATCAGTTTTTAATAAAACTAACAAATTGCAATGAAGTTAGTTATATCAGTTTTTAATAAAACTAACAAAATGCAATACAATAAGTTTCTTCGGTTTTTAATAAAACTGACAAAATGTTAAGCAGTGAGAAATATCCATTTATAATAAAACTAACAAAATGCACTGCAGTTAGTTATATCAGTTTTTAATAAAACTAACAAAATGCAATGAAGTTAGTTATATCAGTTTTTAATAAAACTAACAAAATGCAATACAATAAGTTTCTTCGGTTTTTAATAAAACTGACAAAATGTTAAGCAGTGAGAAATATCCATTTATAATAAAACTAACAAAATGCACTGCAGTTAGTTATATCAGTTTTTAATAAAACTAACAAATTGCAATGAAGTTAGTTATATCAGTTTTTAATAAAACTAACAAAATGCAATACAATAAGTTTCTTCGGTTTTTAATAAAACTGACAAAATGTTAAGCAGTGAGAAATATCCATTTATAATAAAACTAACAAAATGCACTGCAGTTAGTTATATCAGTTTTTAATAAAACTAACAAATTGCAATGAAGTTAGTTATATCAGTTTTTAATAAAACTAACAAAATGCAATACAATAAGTTTCTTCGGTTTTTAATAAAACTGACAAAATGTTAAGCAGTGAGAAATATCCATTTATAATAAAACTAACAAAATGCACTGCAGTTAGTTATATCAGTTTTTAATAAAACTAACAAAATGCAATGAAGTTAGTTATATCAGTTTTTAATAAAACTAACAAAATGCAATACAATAAGTTTCTTCGGTTTTTAATAAAACTGACAAAATGTTAAGCAGTGAGAAATATCCATTTATAATAAAACTAACAAAATGCACTGCAGTTAGTTATATCAGTTTTTAATAAAACTAACAAATTGCAATGAAGTTAGTTATATCAGTTTTTAATAAAACTAACAAAATGCAATACAATAAGTTTCTTCGGTTTTTAATAAAACTGACAAAATGTTAAGCAGTGAGAAATATCCATTTATAATAAAACTAACAAAATGCACTGCAGTTAGTTATATCAGTTTTTAATAAAACTAACAAATTGCAATGAAGTTAGTTATATCAGTTTTTAATAAAACTAACAAAATGCAATACAATAAGTTTCTTCGGTTTTTAATAAAACTGACAAAATGTTAAGCAGTGAGAAATATCCATTTATAATAAAACTAACAAAATGCACTGCAGTTAGTTATATCAGTTTTTAATAAAACTAACAAATTGCAATGAAGTTAGTTATATCAGTTTTTAATAAAACTAACAAAATGCAATACAATAAGTTTCTTCGGTTTTTAATAAAACTGACAAAATGTTAAGCAGTGAGAAATATCCATTTATAATAAAACTAACAAAATGCACTGCAGTTAGTTATATCAGTTTTTAATAAAACTAACAAATTGCAATGAAGTTAGTTATATCAGTTTTTAATAAAACTAACAAAATGCAATGACAGTTAGTTATATCAGGTTTTTAATAAAACTAGACAAAATGCTATGAAGTTAGTAATATCAGTTTATAATAAAACTAACAAAATGCAATGAAGTTAGTTATATCAGTTTTTAATAAAACTAACAAAATGCAATGAAGTTAGTTATATCAGTTTTTAATAAAACTAACAAAATGCAATACAATAAGTTTCTTCGGTTTTTAATAAAACTGACAAAATGTTAAGCAGTGAGAAATATCCATTTATAATAAAACTAACAAAATGCACTGCAGTTAGTTATATCAGTTTTTAATAAAACTAACAAAATGCAATACAATAAGTTTCTTCGGTTTTTAATAAAACTGACAAAATGTTAAGCAGTGAGAAATATCCATTTATAATAAAACTAACAAAATGCACTGCAGTTAGTTATATCAGTTTTTAATAAAACTAACAAAATGCAATACAATAAGTTTCTTCGTTTTTAATAAAACTGACAAAATGTTAGCAGTGAGAATATCCATTTATAATAAAACTAACAAATGCACTGCAGTTAGTTATATCAGTTTTTAATAAAACTAACAAAATGCAATACAATAAGTTTCTTCGGTTTTTAATAAAACTGACAAAATGTTAAGCAGTGAGAAATATCCATTTATAATAAAACTAACAAAATGCACTGCAGTTAGTTATATCAGTTTTTAATAAAACTAACAAAATGCAATGAAGTTAGTTATATCAGTTTTTAATAAAACTAACAAAATGCAATACAATAAGTTTCTTCGGTTTTTAATAAAACTGACAAAATGTTAAGCAGTGAGAAATATCCATTTATAATAAAACTAACAAAATGCACTGCAGTTAGTTATATCAGTTTTTAATAAAACTAACAAATTGCAATGAAGTTAGTTATATCAGTTTTTAATAAAACTAACAAAATGCAATACAATAAGTTTCTTCGGTTTTTAATAAAACTGACAAAATGTTAAGCAGTGAGAAATATCCATTTATAATAAAACTAACAAAATGCACTGCAGTTAGTTATATCAGTTTTAATAAAACTAACAAAATGCAATGAAGTTAGTTATATCAGTTTTTAATAAAACTAACAAAATGCAATACAATAAGTTTCTTCGGTTTTTAATAAAACTGACAAAATGTTAAGCAGTGAGAAATATCCATTTATAATAAAACTAACAAAATGCACTGCAGTTAGTTATATCAGTTTTTAATAAAACTAACAAAATGCACTGCAGTTAGTTATATCAGTTTTTAATAAAAACTAACAAAATGCAATGAAGTTAGTTATATCAGTTTTTAATAAAACTAACAAAATGCAATACAATAAGTTTCTTCGGTTTTTAATAAAACTGACAAAATGTTAAGCAGTGAGAAATATCCATTTATAATAAAACTAACAAAATGCACTGCAGTTAGTTATATCAGTTTTTAATTTTTAATAAAACTAACAAATTGCAATGAAGTTAGTTATATCAAGTTTTTAATAAAACTAACAAATTGCAATGAAGTTAGTTATATCAGTTTTTAATAAAACTAACAAATTGCAATGAAGTTAGTTATATCAGTTTAATAAACTAACAAAATGCAATGAAGTTAGTTATATCAGTTTTAATAAAACTAACAAAATGCAATGAAGTTAGTTATATCAGTTTTTAATAAAACTAACAAAATGCAATGAAGTTAGTTATATCAGTTTTTAATAAAACTAACAAAATGCAATACAATAAGTTTCTTCGGTTTTTAATAAAACTGACAAAATGTTAAGCAGTGAGAAATATCCATTTATAATAAAACTAACAAAATGCACTGCAGTTAGTTATATCAGTTTTTTAATAAAACTAACAAAATGCAGTACAATAATTTTCTTCGGTTTTTAATAAAACTGACAAAATGTTAAGCAGTGAGAAATATCCATTTATAATAAAACTAACAAAATGCACTGCAGTTAGTTATATCAGTTTTTAATAAAACTAACAAAATTGCAATACAATAAGTTTCTTCGGTTTTTAATAAAACTGACAAAATGTTAAGCAGTGAGAAATATCCATTTATAATAAAACTAACAAAATGCACTGCAGTTAGTTATATCAGTTTTTAATAAAACTAACAAAATGCAATGAAGTTAGTTATATCAGTTTTTAATAAAACTAACAAAATGCAATGAAGTTAGTTATATCAGTTTTAATAAAACTAACAAAATGCAATACAATAAGTTTCTTCGGTTTTTAATAAAACTGACAAAATGTTAAGCAGTGAGAAATATCCATTTATAATAAAACTAACAAAATGCACTGCAGTTAGTTATATCAGTTTTTAATAAACTAACAAAATGCAATACAATAAGTTTCTTCGGTTTTAATAAAACTGACAAAATGTTAAGCAGTGAGAAATATCCATTTATAATAAAACTAACAAAATGCACTGCAGTTAGTTATATCAGTTTTTAATAAAACTAACAAATTGCAATGAAGTTAGTTATATCAGTTTTAATAAAACTAACAAATTGCAATGAAGTTAGTTATATCAGTTTTTAATAAAACTAACAAAATGCAATACAATAAGTTTCTTCGGTTTTTAATAAAACTGACAAATGTTAAGCAGTGAGAAATATCCATTTATAATAAAACTAACAAAATGCACTGCAGTTAGTTATATCAGTTTTTAATAAACTAACAAAATGCAATGAAGTTAGTTATATCAGTTTTTAATAAAACTAACAAAATGCAATGAAGTTAGTTATATCAGTTTTTAATAAAACTAACAAAATGCAATACAATAAGTTTCTTCGGTTTTTAATAAAACTGACAAAATGTTAAGCAGTGAGAAATATCCATTTATAATAAAACTAACAAATGCACTGCAGTTAGTTATATCAGTTTTTAATAAAACTAACAAATTGCAATGAAGTTAGTTATATCAGTTTTTAATAAAACTAACAAATTGCAATGAAGTTAGTTATATCAGTTTTTAATAAAACTAACAAAATGCAATACAATAAGTTTCTTCGGTTTTTAATAAACTGACAAAATGTTAAGCAGTGAGAAATATCCATTTATAATAAAACTAACAAAATGCACTGCAGTTAGTTATATCAGTTTTTAATAAAACTAACAAAATGCAATGAAGTTAGTTATATCAGTTTTAATAAAACTAACAAAATGCAATGAAGTTAGTTATATCAGTTTTTAATAAAACTAACAAAATGCAATACAATAAGTTTCTTCGGTTTTTAATAAAACTGACAAAATGTTAAGCAGTGAGAAATATCCATTTATAATAAAACTAACAAAATGCACTGCAGTTAGTTATATCAGTTTTTAATAAAACTAACAAAATGCAATGAAGTTAGTTATATCAGTTTTTAATAAAACTAACAAAATGCACTGCAGTTAGTTATATCAGTTTTTAATAAAACTAACAAAATGCAATACAATAAGTTTCTTCGGTTTTTAATAAAACTGACAAAATGTTAAGCAGTGAGAAATATCCATTTATAATAAAACTAACAAAATGCACTGCAGTTAGTTATATCAGTTTTTAATAAAACTAACAAATTGCAATGAAGTTAGTTATATCAGTTTTTAATAAAACTAACAAATTGCAATGAAGTTAGTTATATCAGTTTTTAATAAAACTAACAAAATGCAATACAATAAGTTTCTTCGGTTTTTAATAAAACTGACAAAATGTTAAGCAGTGAGAAATATCCATTTATAATAAAACTAACAAAATGCACTGCAGTTAGTTATATCAGTTTTTAATAAAACTAACAAAATGCAATGAAGTTAGTTATATCAGTTTTTAATAAAACTAACAAAATGCAATGAAGTTAGTTATATCAGTTTTTAATAAAACTAACAAAATGCAATACAATAAGTTTCTTCGGTTTTTAATAAAACTGACAAAATGTTAAGCAGTGAGAAATATCCATTTATAATAAAACTAACAAAATGCACTGCAGTTAGTTATATCAGTTTTTAATAAAACTAACAAATTGCAATGAAGTTAGTTATATCAGTTTTTAAGTTAGTTATATCAGTTTTTAATAAAACTAACAAAATGCAATACAATAAGTTTCTTCGGTTTTTAATAAAACTGACAAAATGTTAAGCAGTGAGAAATATCCATTTATAATAAAACTAACAAAATGCACTGCAGTTAGTTATATCAGTTTTTAATAAAACTAACAAAATGCAATGAAGTTAGTTATATCAGTTTTTAATAAAACTAACAAAATGCAATGAAGTTAGTTATATCAGTTTTTAATAAAACTAACAAAATGCAATACAATAAGTTTCTTCGGTTTTTAATAAAACTGACAAAATGTTAAGCAGTGAGAAATATCCATTTATAATAAAACTAACAAAATGCACTGCAGTTAGTTATATCAGTTTTTAATAAAACTAACAAAATGCAATACAATAAGTTTCTTCGGTTTTTAATAAAACTGACAAAATGTTAAGCAGTGAGAAATATCCATTTATAATAAAACTAACAAAATGCACTGCAGTTAGTTATATCAGTTTTTAATAAAACTAACAAAATGCAATGAAGTTAGTTATATCAGTTTTTAATAAAACTAACAAAATGCAATACAATAAGTTTCTTCGGTTTTTAATAAAACTGACAAAATGTTAAGCAGTGAGAAATATCCATTTATAATAAAACTAACAAAATGCACTGCAGTTAGTTATATCAGTTTTTAATAAAACTAACAAATTGCAATGAAGTTAGTTATATCAGTTTTTAATAAAACTAACAAAATGCAATACAATAAGTTTCTTCGGTTTTTAATAAAACTGACAAAATGTTAAGCAGTGAGAAATATCCATTTATAATAAAACTAACAAAATGCACTGCAGTTAGTTATATCAGTTTTTAATAAAACTAACAAAATGCAATGAAGTTAGTTATATCAGTTTTTAATAAAACTAACAAAATGCAATACAATAAGTTTCTTCGGTTTTTAATAAAACTGACAAAATGTTAAGCAGTGAGAAATATCCATTTATAATAAAACTAACAAAATGCACTGCAGTTAGTTATATCAGTTTTTAATAAAACTAACAAAATGCACTGCAGTTAGTTATATCAGTTTTTAATAAAACTAACAAAATGCAATGAAGTTAGTTATATCAGTTTTTAATAAAACTAACAAAATGCAATACAATAAGTTTCTTCGGTTTTTAATAAAACTGACAAAATGTTAAGCAGTGAGAAATATCCATTTATAATAAAACTAACAAAATGCACTGCAGTTAGTTATATCAGTTTTTAATAAAACTAACAAATTGCAATGAAGTTAGTTATATCAGTTTTTAATAAAACTAACAAATTGCAATGAAGTTAGTTATATCAGTTTTTAATAAAACTAACAAAATGCAATGAAGTTAGTTATATCAGTTTTTAATAAAACTAACAAAATGCAATGAAGTTAGTTATATCAGTTTTTAATAAAACTAACAAAATGCAATGAAGTTAGTTATATCAGTTTTTAATAAAACTAACAAAATGCAATACAATAAGTTTCTTCGGTTTTTAATAAAACTGACAAAATGTTAAGCAGTGAGAAATATCCATTTATAATAAAACTAACAAAATGCACTGCAGTTAGTTATATCAGTTTTTAATAAAACTAACAAAATGCAGTACAATAATTTTCTTCGGTTTTTAATAAAACTGACAAAATGTTAAGCAGTGAGAAATATCCATTTATAATAAAACTAACAAAATGCACTGCAGTTAGTTATATCAGTTTTTAATAAAACTAACAAAATGCAATACAATAAGTTTCTTCGGTTTTTAATAAAACTGACAAAATGTTAAGCAGTGAGAAATATCCATTTATAATAAAACTAACAAAATGCACTGCAGTTAGTTATATCAGTTTTTAATAAAACTAACAAAATGCAATGAAGTTAGTTATATCAGTTTTTAATAAAACTAACAAAATGCAATGAAGTTAGTTATATCAGTTTTTAATAAAACTAACAAAATGCAATACAATAAGTTTCTTCGGTTTTTAATAAAACTGACAAAATGTTAAGCAGTGAGAAATATCCATTTATAATAAAACTAACAAAATGCACTGCAGTTAGTTATATCAGTTTTTAATAAAACTAACAAAATGCAATACAATAAGTTTCTTCGGTTTTTAATAAAACTGACAAAATGTTAAGCAGTGAGAAATATCCATTTATAATAAAACTAACAAAATGCACTGCAGTTAGTTATATCAGTTTTTAATAAAACTAACAAAATGCAATACAATAAGTTTCTTCGGTTTTTAATAAAACTGACAAAATGTTAAGCAGTGAGAAATATCCATTTATAATAAAACTAACAAAATGCACTGCAGTTAGTTATATCAGTTTTTAATAAAACTAACAAAATGCAATGAAGTTAGTTATATCAGTTTTTAATAAAACTAACAAAATGCAATGAAGTTAGTTATATCAGTTTTTAATAAAACTAACAAAATGCAATACAATAAGTTTCTTCGGTTTTTAATAAAACTGACAAAATGTTAAGCAGTGAGAAATATCCATTTATAATAAAACTAACAAAATGCACTGCAGTTAGTTATATCAGTTTTTAATAAAACTAACAAAATGCAATACAATAAGTTTCTTCGGTTTTTAATAAAACTGACAAAATGTTAAGCAGTGAGAAATATCCATTTATAATAAAACTAACAAAATGCACTGCAGTTAGTTATATCAGTTTTTAATAAAACTAACAAAATGCAATGAAGTTAGTTATATCAGTTTTTAATAAAACTAACAAAATGCACTGCAGTTAGTTATATCAGTTTTTAATAAAACTAACAAAATGCAGTACAATAAGTTTCTTCGGTTTTTAATAAAACTGACAAAATGTTAAGCAGTGAGAAATATCCATTTATAATAAAACTAACAAAATGCACTGCAGTTAGTTATATCAGTTTTTAATAAAACTAACAAATTGCAATGAAGTTAGTTATATCAGTTTTTAATAAAACTAACAAAATGCACTGCAGTTAGTTATATCAGTTTTTAATAAAACTAACAAAATGCAATACAATAAGTTTCTTCGGTTTTTAATAAAACTGACAAAATGTTAAGCAGTGAGAAATATCCATTTATAATAAAACTAACAAAATGCACTGCAGTTAGTTATATCAGTTTTTAATAAAACTAACAAAATGCAATACAATAAGTTTCTTCGGTTTTTAATAAAACTGACAAAATGTTAAGCAGTGAGAAATATTCATTTATAATAAAACTAACAAAATGCACTGCAGTTAGTTATATCAGTTTTTAATAAAACTAACAAAATGCAGTACAATAAGTTTCTTCGGTTTTTAATAAAACTGACAAAATGTTAAGCAGTGAGAAATATCCATTTATAATAAAACTAACAAAATGCACTGCAGTTAGTTATATCAGTTTTTAATAAAACTAACAAAATGCAGTACAATAAGTTTCTTCGGTTTTTAATAAAACTGACAAAATGTTAAGCAGTGAGAAATATCCATTTATAATAAAACTAACAAAATGCACTGCAGTTAGTTATATCAGTTTTTAATAAAACTAACAAATTGCAATACAATAAGTTTCTTCGGTTTTTAATAAAACTGACAAAATGTTAAGCAGTGAGAAATATCCATTTATAATAAAACTAACAAAATGCACTGCAGTTAGTTATATCAGTTTTTAATAAAACTAACAAAATGCAGTACAATAAGTTTCTTCGGTTTTTAATAAAACTGACAAAATGTTAAGCAGTGAGAAATATCCATTTATAATAAAACTAACAAAATGCACTGCAGTTAGTTATATCAGTTTTTAATAAAACTAACAAAATGCAGTACAATAAGTTTCTTCGGTTTTTAATGAAACTGACAAAATGTTAAGCAGTGAGAAATATCCATTTATAATAAAACTAACAAAATGCACTGCAGTTAGTTATATCAGTTTTTAATAAAACTAACAAAATGCAATACAATAAGTTTCTTCGGTTTTTAATAAAACTGACAAAATGTTAAGCAGTGAGAAATATCCATTTATAATAAAACTAACAAAATGCACTGCAGTTAGTTATATCAGTTTTTAATAAAACTAACAAATTGCAATGAAGTTAGTTATATCAGTTTTTAATAAAACTAACAAAATGCAGTACAATAAGTTTCTTCGGTTTTTAATAAAACTGACAAAATGTTAAGCAGTGAGAAATATCCATTTATAATAAAACTAACAAAATGCACTGCAGTTAGTTATATCAGTTTTTAATAAAACTAACAAAATGCAATACAATAAGTTTCTTCGGTTTTTAATAAAACTGACAAAATGTTAAGCAGTGAGAAATATCCATTTATAATAAAACTAACAAAATGCACTGCAGTTAGTTATATCAGTTTTTAATAAAACTAACAAATTGCAATGAAGTTAGTTATATCAGTTTTTAATAAAACTAACAAAATGCACTGCAGTTAGTTATATCAGTTTTTAATAAAACTAACAAATTGCAATGAAGTTAGTTATATCAGTTTTTAATAAAACTAACAAAATGCAATATAATAAGTTTCTTCGGTTTTTAATAAAACTGACAAAATGTTAAGCAGTGAGAAATATCCATTTATAATAAAACTAACAAAATGCACTGCAGTTAGTTATATCAGTTTTTAATAAAACTAACAAATTGCAATGAAGTTAGTTATATCAGTTTTTAATAAAACTAACAAAATGCACTGCAGTTAGTTATATCAGTTTTTAATAAAACTAACAAATTGCAATGAAGTTAGTTATATCAGTTTTTAATAAAACTAACAAAATGCAATACAATAAGTTTCTTCGGTTTTTAATAAAACTGACAAAATGTTAAGCAGTGAGAAATATCCATTTATAATAAAACTAACAAAATGCACTGCAGTTAGTTATATCAGTTTTTAATAAAACTAACAAAATGCAATACAATAAGTTTCTTCGGTTTTTAATAAAACTGACAAAATGTTAAGCAGTGAGAAATATCCATTTATAATAAAACTAACAAAATGCACTGCAGTTAGTTATATCAGTTTTTAATAAAACTAACAAATTGCAATGAAGTTAGTTATATCAGTTTTTAATAAAACTAACAAAATGCACTGCAGTTAGTTATATCAGTTTTTAATAAAACTAACAAATTGCAATGAAGTTAGTTATATCAGTTTTTAATAAAACTAACAAAATGCAATACAATAAGTTTCTTCGGTTTTTAATAAAACTGACAAAATGTTAAGCAGTGAGAAATATCCATTTATAATAAAACTAACAAAATGCACTGCAGTTAGTTATATCAGTTTTTAATAAAACTAACAAATTGCAATGAAGTTAGTTATATCAGTTTTTAATAAAACTAACAAAATGCAGTACAATAAGTTTCTTCGGTTTTTAATAAAACTGACAAAATGTTAAGCAGTGAGAAATATCCATTTATAATAAAACTAACAAAATGCACTGCAGTTAGTTATATCAGTTTTTAATAAAACTAACAAAATGCAATACAATAAGTTTCTTCGGTTTTTAATAAAACTGACAAAATGTTAAGCAGTGAGAAATATCCATTTATAATAAAACTAACAAAATGCACTGCAGTTAGTTATATCAGTTTTTAATAAAACTAACAAAATGCAATACAATAAGTTTCTTCGGTTTTTAATAAAACTGACAAAATGTTAAGCAGTGAGAAATATCCATTTATAATAAAACTAACAAAATGCACTGCAGTTAGTTATATCAGTTTTTAATAAAACTAACAAAATGCAGTACAATAAGTTTCTTCGGTTTTTAATAAAACTGACAAAATGTTAAGCAGTGAGAAATATCCATTTATAATAAAACTAACAAAATGCACTGCAGTTAGTTATATCAGTTTTTAATAAAACTAACAAAATGCAATACAATAAGTTTCTTCGGTTTTTAATAAAACTGACAAAATGTTAAGCAGTGAGAAATATCCATTTATAATAAAACTAACAAAATGCACTGCAGTTAGTTATATCAGTTTTTAATAAAACTAACAAAATGCAGTACAATAATTTTCTTCGGTTTTTAATAAAACTGACAAAATGTTAAGCAGTGAGAAATATCCATTTATAATAAAACTAACAAAATGCACTGCAGTTAGTTATATCAGTTTTTAATAAAACTAACAAAATGCAATACAATAAGTTTCTTCGGTTTTTAATAAAACTGACAAAATGTTAAGCAGTGAGAAATATCCATTTATAATAAAACTAACAAAATGCACTGCAGTTAGTTATATCAGTTTTTAATAAAACTAACAAATTGCAATGAAGTTAGTTATATCAGTTTTTAATAAAACTAACAAAATGCAGTACAATAAGTTTCTTCGGTTTTTAATAAAACTGACAAAATGTTAAGCAGTGAGAAATATCCATTTATAATAAAACTAACAAAATGCACTGCAGTTAGTTATATCAGTTTTTAATAAAACTAACAAAATGCAATACAATAAGTTTCTTCGGTTTTTAATAAAACTGACAGAATGTTAAGCAGTGAGAAATATCCATTTATAATAAAACTAACAAAATGCACTGCAGTTAGTTATATCAGTTTTTAATAAAACTAACAAATTGCAATGAAGTTAGTTATATCAGTTTTTAATAAAACTAACAAAATGCACTGCAGTTAGTTATATCAGTTTTTAATAAAACTAACAAAATGCAATACAATAAGTTTCTTCGGTTTTTAATAAAACTGACAAAATGTTAAGCAGTGAGAAATATCCATTTATAATAAAACTAACAAAATGCACTGCAGTTAGTTATATCAGTTTTTAATAAAACTAACAAATTGCAATGAAGTTAGTTATATCAGTTTTTAATAAAACTAACAAAATGCAGTACAATAAGTTTCTTCGGTTTTTAATAAAACTGACAAAATGTTAAGCAGTGAGAAATATCCATTTATAATAAAACTAACAAAATGCACTGCAGTTAGTTATATCAGTTTTTAATAAAACTAACAAAATGCAATACAATAAGTTTCTTCGGTTTTTAATAAAACTGACAGAATGTTAAGCAGTGAGAAATATCCATTTATAATAAAACTAACAAAATGCACTGCAGTTAGTTATATCAGTTTTTAATAAAACTAACAAATTGCAATGAAGTTAGTTATATCAGTTTTTAATAAAACTAACAAAATGCACTGCAGTTAGTTATATCAGTTTTTAATAAAACTAACAAAATGCAATACAATAAGTTTCTTCGGTTTTTAATAAAACTGACAAAATGTTAAGCAGTGAGAAATATCCATTTATAATAAAACTAACAAAATGCACTGCAGTTAGTTATATCAGTTTTTAATAAAACTAACAAATTGCAATGAAGTTAGTTATATCAGTTTTTAATAAAACTAACAAAATGCAGTACAATAAGTTTCTTCGGTTTTTAATAAAACTGACAAAATGTTAAGCAGTGAGAAATATCCATTTATAATAAAACTAACAAAATGCACTGCAGTTAGTTATATCAGTTTTTAATAAAACTAACAAAATGCAATACAATAAGTTTCTTCGGTTTTTAATAAAACTGACAGAATGTTAAGCAGTGAGAAATATCCATTTATAATAAAACTAACAAAATGCACTGCAGTTAGTTATATCAGTTTTTAATAAAACTAACAAATTGCAATGAAGTTAGTTATATCAGTTTTTAATAAAACTAACAAAATGCACTGCAGTTAGTTATATCAGTTTTTAATAAAACTAACAAAATGCAATACAATAAGTTTCTTCGGTTTTTAATAAAACTGACAAAATGTTAAGCAGTGAGAAATATCCATTTATAATAAAACTAACAAAATGCACTGCAGTTAGTTATATCAGTTTTTAATAAAACTAACAAATTGCAATGAAGTTAGTTATATCAGTTTTTAATAAAACTAACAAAATGCAGTACAATAAGTTTCTTCGGTTTTTAATAAAACTGACAAAATGTTAAGCAGTGAGAAATATCCATTTATAATAAAACTAACAAAATGCACTGCAGTTAGTTATATCAGTTTTTAATAAAACTAACAAAATGCAATACAATAAGTTTCTTCGGTTTTTAATAAAACTGACAGAATGTTAAGCAGTGAGAAATATCCATTTATAATAAAACTAACAAAATGCACTGCAGTTAGTTATATCAGTTTTTAATAAAACTAACAAATTGCAATGAAGTTAGTTATATCAGTTTTTAATAAAACTAACAAAATGCACTGCAGTTAGTTATATCAGTTTTTAATAAAACTAACAAATTGCAATGAAGTTAGTTATATCAGTTTTTAATAAAACTAACAAAATGCAGTACAATAAGTTTCTTCGGTTTTTAATAAAACTGACAAAATGTTAAGCAGTGAGAAATATCCATTTATAATAAAACTAACAAAATGCACTGCAGTTAGTTATATCAGTTTTTAATAAAACTAACAAATTGCAATGAAGTTAGTTATATCAGTTTTTAATAAAACTAACAAAATGCAGTACAATAAGTTTCTTCGGTTTTTAATAAAACTGACAAAATGTTAAGCAGTGAGAAATATCCATTTATAATAAAACTAACAAAATGCACTGCAGTTAGTTATATCAGTTTTTAATAAAACTAACAAATTGCAATGAAGTTAGTTATATCAGTTTTTAATAAAACTAACAAAATGCAGTACAATAAGTTTCTTCGGTTTTTAATAAAACTGACAAAATGTTAAGCAGTGAGAAATATCCATTTATAATAAAACTAACAAAATGCACTGCAGTTAGTTATATCAGTTTTTAATAAAACTAACAAATTGCAATGAAGTTAGTTATATCAGTTTTTAATAAAACTAACAAAATGCAGTACAATAAGTTTCTTCGGTTTTTAATAAAACTGACAAAATGTTAAGCAGTGAGAAATATCCATTTATAATAAAACTAACAAAATGCACTGCAGTTAGTTATATCAGTTTTTAATAAAACTAACAAATTGCAATGAAGTTAGTTATATCAGTTTTTAATAAAACTAACAAAATGCAGTACAATAAGTTTCTTCGGTTTTTAATAAAACTGACAGAATGTTAAGCAGTGAGAAATATCCATTTATAATAAAACTAACAAAATGCACTGCAGTTAGTTATATCAGTTTTTAATAAAACTAACAAATTGCAATGAAGTTAGTTATATCAGTTTTTAATAAAACTAACAAAATGCACTGCAGTTAGTTATATCAGTTTTTAATAAAACTAACAAAATGCAGTACAATAAGTTTCTTCGGTTTTTAATAAAACTGACAAAATGTTAAGCAGTGAGAAATATCCATTTATAATAAAACTAACAAAATGCACTGCAGTTAGTTATATCAGTTTTTAATAAAACTAACAAATTGCAATGAAGTTAGTTATATCAGTTTTTAATAAAACTAACAAATTGCAATGAAGTTAGTTATATCAGTTTTTAATAAAACTAACAAAATGCAGTACAATAAGTTTCTTCGGTTTTTAATAAAACTGACAAAATGTTAAGCAGTGAGAAATATCCATTTATAATAAAACTAACAAAATGCACTGCAGTTAGTTATATCAGTTTTTAATAAAACTAACAAATTGCAATGAAGTTAGTTATATCAGTTTTTAATAAAACTAACAAATTGCAATGAAGTTAGTTATATCAGTTTTTAATAAAACTAACAAAATGCAGTACAATAAGTTTCTTCGGTTTTTAATAAAACTGACAAAATGTTAAGCAGTGAGAAATATCCATTTATAATAAAACTAACAAAATGCACTGCAGTTAGTTATATCAGTTTTTAATAAAACTAACAAATTGCAATGAAGTTAGTTATATCAGTTTTTAATAAAACTAACAAAATGCAGTACAATAAGTTTCTTCGGTTTTTAATAAAACTGACAAAATGTTAAGCAGTGAGAAATATCCATTTATAATAAAACTAACAAAATGCACTGCAGTTAGTTATATCAGTTTTTAATAAAACTAACAAATTGCAATGAAGTTAGTTATATCAGTTTTTAATAAAACTAACAAAATGCAGTACAATAAGTTTCTTCGGTTTTTAATAAAACTGACAAAATGTTAAGCAGTGAGAAATATCCATTTATAATAAAACTAACAAAATGCACTGCAGTTAGTTATATCAGTTTTTAATAAAACTAACAAATTGCAATGAAGTTAGTTATATCAGTTTTTAATAAAACTAACAAAATGCAGTACAATAAGTTTCTTCGGTTTTTAATAAAACTGACAAAATGTTAAGCAGTGAGAAATATCCATTTATAATAAAACTAACAAAATGCACTGCAGTTAGTTATATCAGTTTTTAATAAAACTAACAAATTGCAATGAAGTTAGTTATATCAGTTTTTAATAAAACTAACAAAATGCAGTACAATAAGTTTCTTCGGTTTTTAATAAAACTGACAGAATGTTAAGCAGTGAGAAATATCCATTTATAATAAAACTAACAAAATGCACTGCAGTTAGTTATATCAGTTTTTAATAAAACTAACAAATTGCAATGAAGTTAGTTATATCAGTTTTTAATAAAACTAACAAAATGCAGTACAATAAGTTTCTTCGGTTTTTAATAAAACTGACAGAATGTTAAGCAGTGAGAAATATCCATTTATAATAAAACTAACAAAATGCACTGCAGTTAGTTATATCAGTTTTTAATAAAACTAACAAATTGCAATGAAGTTAGTTATATCAGTTTTTAATAAAACTAACAAAATGCAGTACAATAAGTTTCTTCGGTTTTTAATAAAACTGACAGAATGTTAAGCAGTGAGAAATATCCATTTATAATAAAACTAACAAAATGCACTGCAGTTAGTTATATCAGTTTTTAATAAAACTAACAAATTGCAATGAAGTTAGTTATATCAGTTTTTAATAAAACTAACAAAATGCAGTACAATAAGTTTCTTCGGTTTTTAATAAAACTGACAAAATGTTAAGCAGTGAGAAATATCCATTTATAATAAAACTAACAAAATGCACTGCAGTTAGTTATATCAGTTTTTAATAAAACTAACAAATTGCAATGAAGTTAGTTATATCAGTTTTTAATAAAACTAACAAAATGCAGTACAATAAGTTTCTTCGGTTTTTAATAAAACTGACAGAATGTTAAGCAGTGAGAAATATCCATTTATAATAAAACTAACAAAATGCACTGCAGTTAGTTATATCAGTTTTTAATAAAACTAACAAATTGCAATGAAGTTAGTTATATCAGTTTTTAATAAAACTAACAAAATGCAGTACAATAAGTTTCTTCGGTTTTTAATAAAACTGACAAAATGTTAAGCAGTGAGAAATATCCATTTATAATAAAACTAACAAAATGCACTGCAGTTAGTTATATCAGTTTTTAATAAAACTAACAAATTGCAATGAAGTTAGTTATATCAGTTTTTAATAAAACTAACAAAATGCAGTACAATAAGTTTCTTCGGTTTTTAATAAAACTGACAGAATGTTAAGCAGTGAGAAATATCCATTTATAATAAAACTAACAAAATGCACTGCAGTTAGTTATATCAGTTTTTAATAAAACTAACAAATTGCAATGAAGTTAGTTATATCAGTTTTTAATAAAACTAACAAAATGCACTGCAGTTAGTTATATCAGTTTTTAATAAAACTAACAAATTGCAATGAAGTTAGTTATATCAGTTTTTAATAAAACTAACAAAATGCAGTACAATAAGTTTCTTCGGTTTTTAATAAAACTGACAAAATGTTAAGCAGTGAGAAATATCCATTTATAATAAAACTAACAAAATGCACTGCAGTTAGTTATATCAGTTTTTAATAAAACTAACAAATTGCAATGAAGTTAGTTATATCAGTTTTTAATAAAACTAACAAAATGCAGTACAATAAGTTTCTTCGGTTTTTAATAAAACTGACAGAATGTTAAGCAGTGAGAAATATCCATTTATAATAAAACTAACAAAATGCACTGCAGTTAGTTATATCAGTTTTTAATAAAACTAACAAATTGCAATGAAGTTAGTTATATCAGTTTTTAATAAAACTAACAAAATGCACTGCAGTTAGTTATATCAGTTTTTAATAAAACTAACAAATTGCAATGAAGTTAGTTATATCAGTTTTTAATAAAACTAACAAATTGCAATGAAGTTAGTTATATCAGTTTTTAATAAAACTAACAAAATGCAGTACAATAAGTTTCTTCGGTTTTTAATAAAACTGACAGAATGTTAAGCAGTGAGAAATATCCATTTATAATAAAACTAACAAAATGCACTGCAGTTAGTTATATCAGTTTTTAATAAAACTAACAAATTGCAATGAAGTTAGTTATATCAGTTTTTAATAAAACTAACAAAATGCAGTACAATAAGTTTCTTCGGTTTTTAATAAAACTGACAGAATGTTAAGCAGTGAGAAATATCCATTTATAATAAAACTAACAAAATGCACTGCAGTTAGTTATATCAGTTTTTAATAAAACTAACAAATTGCAATGAAGTTAGTTATATCAGTTTTTAATAAAACTAACAAAATGCAGTACAATAAGTTTCTTCGGTTTTTAATAAAACTGACAAAATGTTAAGCAGTGAGAAATATCCATTTATAATAAAACTAACAAAATGCACTGCAGTTAGTTATATCAGTTTTTAATAAAACTAACAAATTGCAATGAAGTTAGTTATATCAGTTTTTAATAAAACTAACAAATTGCAATGAAGTTAGTTATATCAGTTTTTAATAAAACTAACAAAATGCAGTACAATAAGTTTCTTCGGTTTTTAATAAAACTGACAGAATGTTAAGCAGTGAGAAATATCCATTTATAATAAAACTAACAAAATGCACTGCAGTTAGTTATATCAGTTTTTAATAAAACTAACAAATTGCAATGAAGTTAGTTATATCAGTTTTTAATAAAACTAACAAATTGCAATGAAGTTAGTTATATCAGTTTTTAATAAAACTAACAAAATGCACTGCAGTTAGTTATATCAGTTTTTAATAAAACTAACAAATTGCAATGAAGTTAGTTATATCAGTTTTTAATAAAACTAACAAATTGCAATGAAGTTAGTTATATCAGTTTTTAATAAAACTAACAAAATGCAGTACAATAAGTTTCTTCGGTTTTTAATAAAACTGACAGAATGTTAAGCAGTGAGAAATATCCATTTATAATAAAACTAACAAAATGCACTGCAGTTAGTTATATCAGTTTTTAATAAAACTAACAAATTGCAATGAAGTTAGTTATATCAGTTTTTAATAAAACTAACAAATTGCAATGAAGTTAGTTATATCAGTTTTTAATAAAACTAACAAAATGCACTGCAGTTAGTTATATCAGTTTTTAATAAAACTAACAAATTGCAATGAAGTTAGTTATATCAGTTTTTAATAAAACTAACAAAATGCAGTACAATAAGTTTCTTCGGTTTTTAATAAAACTGACAGAATGTTAAGCAGTGAGAAATATCCATTTATAATAAAACTAACAAAATGCACTGCAGTTAGTTATATCAGTTTTTAATAAAACTAACAAATTGCAATGAAGTTAGTTATATCAGTTTTTAATAAAACTAACAAAATGCAGTACAATAAGTTTCTTCGGTTTTTAATAAAACTGACAGAATGTTAAGCAGTGAGAAATATCCATTTATAATAAAACTAACAAAATGCACTGCAGTTAGTTATATCAGTTTTTAATAAAACTAACAAATTGCAATGAAGTTAGTTATATCAGTTTTTAATAAAACTAACAAAATGCAGTACAATAAGTTTCTTCGGTTTTTAATAAAACTGACAAAATGTTAAGCAGTGAGAAATATCCATTTATAATAAAACTAACAAAATGCACTGCAGTTAGTTATATCAGTTTTTAATAAAACTAACAAATTGCAATGAAGTTAGTTATATCAGTTTTTAATAAAACTAACAAATTGCAATGAAGTTAGTTATATCAGTTTTTAATAAAACTAACAAAATGCAGTACAATAAGTTTCTTCGGTTTTTAATAAAACTGACAGAATGTTAAGCAGTGAGAAATATCCATTTATAATAAAACTAACAAAATGCACTGCAGTTAGTTATATCAGTTTTTAATAAAACTAACAAATTGCAATGAAGTTAGTTATATCAGTTTTTAATAAAACTAACAAATTGCAATGAAGTTAGTTATATCAGTTTTTAATAAAACTAACAAAATGCACTGCAGTTAGTTATATCAGTTTTTAATAAAACTAACAAATTGCAATGAAGTTAGTTATATCAGTTTTTAATAAAACTAACAAATTGCAATGAAGTTAGTTATATCAGTTTTTAATAAAACTAACAAAATGCAGTACAATAAGTTTCTTCGGTTTTTAATAAAACTGACAGAATGTTAAGCAGTGAGAAATATCCATTTATAATAAAACTAACAAAATGCACTGCAGTTAGTTATATCAGTTTTTAATAAAACTAACAAATTGCAATGAAGTTAGTTATATCAGTTTTTAATAAAACTAACAAATTGCAATGAAGTTAGTTATATCAGTTTTTAATAAAACTAACAAAATGCACTGCAGTTAGTTATATCAGTTTTTAATAAAACTAACAAATTGCAATGAAGTTAGTTATATCAGTTTTTAATAAAACTAACAAATTGCAATGAAGTTAGTTATATCAGTTTTTAATAAAACTAACAAAATGCAGTACAATAAGTTTCTTCGGTTTTTAATAAAACTGACAGAATGTTAAGCAGTGAGAAATATCCATTTATAATAAAACTAACAAAATGCACTGCAGTTAGTTATATCAGTTTTTAATAAAACTAACAAATTGCAATGAAGTTAGTTATATCAGTTTTTAATAAAACTAACAAATTGCAATGAAGTTAGTTATATCAGTTTTTAATAAAACTAACAAAATGCAGTACAATAAGTTTCTTCGGTTTTTAATAAAACTGACAAAATGTTAAGCAGTGAGAAATATCCATTTATAATAAAACTAACAAAATGCACTGCAGTTAGTTATATCAGTTTTTAATAAAACTAACAAATTGCAATGAAGTTAGTTATATCAGTTTTTAATAAAACTAACAAAATGCAGTACAATAAGTTTCTTCGGTTTTTAATAAAACTGACAGAATGTTAAGCAGTGAGAAATATCCATTTATAATAAAACTAACAAAATGCACTGCAGTTAGTTATATCAGTTTTTAATAAAACTAACAAATTGCAATGAAGTTAGTTATATCAGTTTTTAATAAAACTAACAAAATGCAGTACAATAAGTTTCTTCGGTTTTTAATAAAACTGACAGAATGTTAAGCAGTGAGAAATATCCATTTATAATAAAACTAACAAAATGCACTGCAGTTAGTTATATCAGTTTTTAATAAAACTAACAAATTGCAATGAAGTTAGTTATATCAGTTTTTAATAAAACTAACAAAATGCACTTGCAGTTAGTTATATCAGTTTTTAATAAAACTAACAAATGCAATGAAGTTAGTTATATCAGTTTTAATAAAACTAACAAAATGCACTGCAGTTAGTTATATCAGTTTTTAATAAAACTAACAAATTGCAATGAAGTTAGTTATATCAGTTTTTAATAAAACTAACAAAATGCACTGCAGTTAGTTATATCAGTTTTTAATAAAACTAACAAATTGCAATGAAGTTAGTTATATCAGTTTTTAATAAAACTAACAAAATGCAGTACAATAAGTTTCTTCGGTTTTTAATAAAACTGACAAAATGTTAAGCAGTGAGAAATATCCATTTATAATAAAACTAACAAAATGCACTGCAGTTAGTTATATCAGTTTTTAATAAAACTAACAAATTGCAATGAAGTTAGTTATATCAGTTTTTAATAAAACTAACAAAATGCAGTACAATAAGTTTCTTCGGTTTTTAATAAAACTGACAGAATGTTAAGCAGTGAGAAATATCCATTTATAATAAAACTAACAAAATGCACTGCAGTTAGTTATATCAGTTTTTAATAAAACTAACAAATTGCAATGAAGTTAGTTATATCAGTTTTAATAAAACTAACAAAATGCAGTACAATAAGTTTCTTCGGTTTTTAATAAAACTGACAGAATGTTAAGCAGTGAGAAATATCCATTTATAATAAAACTAACAAAATGCACTGCAGTTAGTTATATCAGTTTTTAATAAAACTAACAAATTGCAATGAAGTTAGTTATATCAGTTTTTAATAAAACTAACAAAATGCAGTACAATAAGTTTCTTCGGTTTTTAATAAAACTGACAGAATGTTAAGCAGTGAGAAATATCCATTTATAATAAAACTAACAAAATGCACTGCAGTTAGTTATATCAGTTTTTAATAAAACTAACAAATTGCAATGAAGTTAGTTATATCAGTTTTAATAAAACTAACAAAATGCAGTACAATAAGTTTCTTCGGTTTTTAATAAAACTGACAGAATGTTAAGCAGTGAGAAATATCCATTTATAATAAAACTAACAAAATGCACTGCAGTTAGTTATATCAGTTTTTAATAAAACTAACAAATTGCAATGAAGTTAGTTATATCAGTTTTTAATAAAACTAACAAAATGCAGTACAATAAGTTTCTTCGGTTTTTAATAAAACTGACAGAATGTTAAGCAGTGAGAAATATCCATTTATAATAAAACTAACAAAATGCACTGCAGTTAGTTATATCAGTTTTTAATAAAACTAACAAATTGCAATGAAGTTAGTTATATCAGTTTTTAATAAAACTAACAAAATGCAGTACAATAAGTTTCTTCGGTTTTTAATAAAACTGACAGAATGTTAAGCAGTGAGAAATATCCATTTATAATAAAACTAACAAAATGCACTGCAGTTAGTTATATCAGTTTTTAATAAAACTAACAAATTGCAATGAAGTTAGTTATATCAGTTTTTAATAAAACTAACAAAATGCAGTACAATAAGTTTCTTCGGTTTTTAATAAAACTGACAAATGTTAAGCAGTGAGAAATATCCATTTATAATAAAACTAACAAAATGCACTGCAGTTAGTTATATCAGTTTTTAATAAAACTAACAAATTGCAATGAAGTTAGTTATATCAGTTTTTAATAAAACTAACAAAATGCAGTACAATAAGTTTCTTCGGTTTTAATAAAACTGACAGAATGTTAAGCAGTGAGAAATATCCATTTATAATAAAACTAACAAAATGCACTGCAGTTAGTTATATCAGTTTTTAATAAAACTAACAAATTGCAATGAAGTTAGTTATATCAGTTTTTAATAAAACTAACAAAATGCAGTACAATAAGTTTCTTCGGTTTTAATAAAACTGACAGAATGTTAAGCAGTGAGAAATATCCATTTATAATAAAACTAACAAAATGCACTGCAGTTAGTTATATCAGTTTTTAATAAAACTAACAAATTGCAATGAAGTTAGTTATATCAGTTTTTAATAAAACTAACAAAATGCAGTACAATAAGTTTCTTCGGTTTTTAATAAAACTGACAGAATGTTAAGCAGTGAGAAATATCCATTTATAATAAAACTAACAAAATGCACTGCAGTTAGTTATATCAGTTTTTAATAAAACTAACAAATTGCAATGAAGTTAGTTATATCAGTTTTTAATAAAACTAACAAAATGCAGTACAATAAGTTTCTTCGGTTTTTAATAAAACTGACAGAATGTTAAGCAGTGAGAAATATCCATTTATAATAAAACTAACAAAATGCACTGCAGTTAGTTATATCAGTTTTTAATAAAACTAACAAATTGCAATGAAGTTAGTTATATCAGTTTTTAATAAAACTAACAAAATGCAGTACAATAAGTTTCTTCGGTTTTTAATAAAACTGACAGAATGTTAAGCAGTGAGAAATATCCATTTATAATAAAACTAACAAAATGCACTGCAGTTAGTTATATCAGTTTTTAATAAAACTAACAAATTGCAATGAAGTTAGTTATATCAGTTTTTAATAAAACTAACAAAATGCAGTACAATAAGTTTCTTCGGTTTTTAATAAAACTGACAGAATGTTAAGCAGTGAGAAATATCCATTTATAATAAAACTAACAAAATGCACTGCAGTTAGTTATATCAGTTTTTAATAAAACTAACAAATTGCAATGAAGTTAGTTATATCAGTTTTTAATAAAACTAACAAAATGCAGTACAATAAGTTTCTTCGGTTTTTAATAAAACTGACAGAATGTTAAGCAGTGAGAAATATCCATTTATAATAAAACTAACAAAATGCACTGCAGTTAGTTATATCAGTTTTTAATAAAACTAACAAATTGCAATGAAGTTAGTTATATCAGTTTTTAATAAAACTAACAAAATGCAGTACAATAAGTTTCTTCGGTTTTTAATAAAACTGACAAAATGTTAAGCAGTGAGAAATATCCATTTATAATAAAACTAACAAAATGCACTGCAGTTAGTTATATCAGTTTTTAATAAAACTAACAAATTGCAATGAAGTTAGTTATATCAGTTTTTAATAAAACTAACAAAATGCAGTACAATAAGTTTCTTCGGTTTTTAATAAAACTGACAGAATGTTAAGCAGTGAGAAATATCCATTTATAATAAAACTAACAAAATGCACTGCAGTTAGTTATATCAGTTTTTAATAAAACTAACAAATTGCAATGAAGTTAGTTATATCAGTTTTTAATAAAACTAACAAAATGCAGTACAATAAGTTTCTTCGGTTTTTAATAAAACTGACAAAATGTTAAGCAGTGAGAAATATCCATTTATAATAAAACTAACAAAATGCACTGCAGTTAGTTATATCAGTTTTTAATAAAACTAACAAATTGCAATGAAGTTAGTTATATCAGTTTTTAATAAAACTAACAAAATGCAGTACAATAAGTTTCTTCGGTTTTTAATAAAACTGACAGAATGTTAAGCAGTGAGAAATATCCATTTATAATAAAACTAACAAAATGCACTGCAGTTAGTTATATCAGTTTTTAATAAAACTAACAAATTGCAATGAAGTTAGTTATATCAGTTTTTAATAAAACTAACAAAATGCAGTACAATAAGTTTCTTCGGTTTTTAATAAAACTGACAGAATGTTAAGCAGTGAGAAATATCCATTTATAATAAAACTAACAAAATGCACTGCAGTTAGTTATATCAGTTTTTAATAAAACTAACAAATTGCAATGAAGTTAGTTATATCAGTTTTTAATAAAACTAACAAAATGCAGTACAATAAGTTTCTTCGGTTTTTAATAAAACTGACAAAATGTTAAGCAGTGAGAAATATCCATTTATAATAAAACTAACAAAATGCACTGCAGTTAGTTATATCAGTTTTTAATAAAACTAACAAAATGCAGTACAATAAGTTTCTTCGGTTTTTAATAAAACTGACAGAATGTTAAGCAGTGAGAAATATCCATTTATAATAAAACTAACCAAATGCACTGCAGTTAGTTATATCAGTTTTTAATAAAACTAACAAATTGCAATGAAGTTAGTTATATCAGTTTTTAATAAAACTAACAAAATGCAGTACAATAAGTTTCTTCGGTTTTTAATAAAACTGACAGAATGTTAAGCAGTGAGAAATATCCATTTATAATAAAACTAACAAAATGCACTGCAGTTAGTTATATCAGTTTTTAATAAAACTAACAAATTGCAATGAAGTTAGTTATATCAGTTTTTAATAAAACTAACAAAATGCAGTACAATAAGTTTCTTCGGTTTTTAATAAAACTGACAAAATGTTAAGCAGTGAGAAATATCCATTTATAATAAAACTAACAAAATGCACTGCAGTTAGTTATATCAGTTTTTAATAAAACTAACAAATTGCAATGAAGTTAGTTATATCAGTTTTTAATAAAACTAACAAAATGCAGTACAATAAGTTTCTTCGGTTTTTAATAAAACTGACAGAATGTTAAGCAGTGAGAAATATCCATTTATAATAAAACTAACAAAATGCACTGCAGTTAGTTATATCAGTTTTTAATAAAACTAACAAATTGCAATGAAGTTAGTTATATCAGTTTTTAATAAAACTAACAAAATGCAGTACAATAAGTTTCTTCGGTTTTTAATAAAACTGACAAAATGTTAAGCAGTGAGAAATATCCATTTATAATAAAACTAACAAAATGCACTGCAGTTAGTTATATCAGTTTTTAATAAAACTAACAAATTGCAATGAAGTTAGTTATATCAGTTTTTAATAAAACTAACAAAATGCAGTACAATAAGTTTCTTCGGTTTTTAATAAAACTGACAGAATGTTAAGCAGTGAGAAATATCCATTTATAATAAAACTAACAAAATGCACTGCAGTTAGTTATATCAGTTTTTAATAAAACTAACAAATTGCAATGAAGTTAGTTATATCAGTTTTTAATAAAACTAACAAAATGCAGTACAATAAGTTTCTTCGGTTTTTAATAAAACTGACAAAATGTTAAGCAGTGAGAAATATCCATTTATAATAAAACTAACAAAATGCACTGCAGTTAGTTATATCAGTTTTTAATAAAACTAACAAATTGCAATGAAGTTAGTTATATCAGTTTTTAATAAAACTAACAAAATGCAGTACAATAAGTTTCTTCGGTTTTTAATAAAACTGACAAAATGTTAAGCAGTGAGAAATATCCATTTATAATAAAACTAACAAAATGCACTGCAGTTAGTTATATCAGTTTTTAATAAAACTAACAAATTGCAATGAAGTTAGTTATATCAGTTTTTAATAAACTAACAAAATGCAGTACAATAAGTTTCTTCGGTTTTTAATAAAACTGACAGAATGTTAAGCAGTGAGAAATATCCATTTATAATAAAACTAACAAAATGCACTGCAGTTAGTTATATCAGTTTTTAATAAAACTAACAAATTGCAATGAAGTTAGTTATATCAGTTTTTAATAAAACTAACAAAATGCAGTACAATAAGTTTCTTCGGTTTTTAATAAAACTGACAAAATGTTAAGCAGTGAGAAATATCCATTTATAATAAAACTAACAAAATGCACTGCAGTTAGTTATATCAGTTTTTAATAAAACTAACAAATTGCAATGAAGTTAGTTATATCAGTTTTTAATAAAACTAACAAAATGCAGTACAATAAGTTTCTTCGGTTTTTAATAAAACTGACAAAATGTTAAGCAGTGAGAAATATCCATTTATAATAAAACTAACAAAATGCACTGCAGTTAGTTATATCAGTTTTTAATAAAACTAACAAATTGCAATGAAGTTAGTTATATCAGTTTTTAATAAAACTAACAAAATGCAGTACAATAAGTTTCTTCGGTTTTTAATAAAACTGACAAAATGTTAAGCAGTGAGAAATATCCATTTATAATAAAACTAACAAAATGCACTGCAGTTAGTTATATCAGTTTTTAATAAAACTAACAAATTGCAATGAAGTTAGTTATATCAGTTTTTAATAAAACTAACAAAATGCAGTACAATAAGTTTCTTCGGTTTTTAATAAAACTGACAAAATGTTAAGCAGTGAGAAATATCCATTTATAATAAAACTAACAAAATGCACTGCAGTTAGTTATATCAGTTTTTAATAAAACTAACAAATTGCAATGAAGTTAGTTATATCAGTTTTTAATAAAACTAACAAAATGCAGTACAATAAGTTTCTTCGGTTTTTAATAAAACTGACAAAATGTTAAGCAGTGAGAAATATCCATTTATAATAAAACTAACAAAATGCACTGCAGTTAGTTATATCAGTTTTTAATAAAACTAACAAATTGCAATGAAGTTAGTTATATCAGTTTTTAATAAAACTAACAAAATGCAGTACAATAAGTTTCTTCGGTTTTTAATAAAACTGACAAAATGTTAAGCAGTGAGAAATATCCATTTATAATAAAACTAACAAAATGCACTGCAGTTAGTTATATCAGTTTTTAATAAAACTAACAAATTGCAATGAAGTTAGTTATATCAGTTTTTAATAAAACTAACAAAATGCAGTACAATAAGTTCTTCGGTTTTAATAAAACTGACAAAATGTTAAGCAGTGAGAAATATCCATTTATAATAAAACTAACAAAATGCA